>JAREIK010007248.1:0-34585 GCA_029783825.1 Sapria himalayana | reverse complement strand
AAAGATTACAGATTACGCGAGGCTGCCGCAAGACTCTACAAAGGATTCTACACAGTAAGAAGACCTTAGTCAAGTGCATACATTTAATGGATAAACTAGAGCTGACTAGTTCCATGCAATGTAGAGATACTGTGGAGTGTGTGTATCACCATCTTCATCATCTCATGCTTGTTTTTTCTTTCTTCTTTTTTTGATAATAGGCATGCTTTAATTGTAGGTGCTTTCCATGTGTTATTCTTGTTTCGTGCAGTTGCTTGAATTTCCTTGTTATAGTAAGGTAGTGATTTCTGGATTAGCTATTTCAATTGGTGGATTGCAAGATTCTCACAGCCTGAATGGCATGATGACACCACATACGAGAGCATATCCATGCCCCATTCCAATCTGCATCGCTTAGGTTTGGGGCATGATAATGACAATGTTACTTTGTTTCAGCTAATTGCATCAATATTGAGAGGCTATGTAAGATACAATATTTCTCTACTGGTCATGGCTGCGTTCCTATGTTGGGATATCATCAAATGGGATGCATCAATATTTCTATAATACACAGAGTTAGTCTCTTTTCTATTGTCTGAATTGATTTATAGCACACGTAAGATACAATTCGTTTCCCATCTATGAACACTTCACAGATGGGATATCACCATACATTTCAGTGATTATTATGTTATGTGAGTTTAATTTCGACAATATTAAATACTATATTAACTATCGAAGGATAATGCAATTTTAGTTTGTATGCTTCACTATTTAATGAGAATTAGTGCCTTTGTAATGTATTGAGGGGCATTCTATTAGACAAAATCATTCAGTATTGGCAAACTACTATTTGCCCAAATCAAACCAAAAGTCAAAGAAGATTTCGATGAATGAGAGCAACTTTAGATTTGATGTGGACAAGTATTATTCCAGAATTAGATTAGTAATGACAAAAACCTTTCTAAATATTAAAAGAAAAAAGAAGAATAAACAATTTGAAGGATAGTCTGGTATGGATGGTATGGAATGATAATTCGATGTTTCACATATGTATGCAAGTGGACATTCACAATAATTATGGTGTGCGGTATGTGAAGCACTCGTTGCTTTACATCACTCTCCTATCTTTTCAATGGTGAAAATATGTAGTAAAGAATGAATTACTACATATCTGCTTCAGACATTCAGAGATATATAATCCCACAAATTGAACAGCAAAATCTGATTCTACTTGTATACAATTTTGAAGTTTATCATGCTTATAATTTCAATATCCATTCTTGTTTCCATCTGTAGCTGGGTATTGTCATATATGCCAAAGGTTCCTAGGCTTTTTTTTATCCATCTTCATGATCCAAATGGGCCTGGTGACAATCTGATAGATAAAGACGTAGAAGCTAGTACGGCTAAACATGATTTAGTTAATTTAAACATCAAGCATGTATCTACTCAGTTGCAAATTGTTAATTCTCAAGAAATAATAGACAAAAACATAGGATTTATAAGATGTATGATGCAGCCATATATCAGGCAAGTTCATCTACTTGACACTGTACGAGAGAGAAATAGGGTGAATCACAAGCAATCAAAGCCTCCACATCACATTGGTGGTGATGAATAATTGCTTGTCTTAGCATTGCCTATTGAAGAATTACTTGTGTGTGTGTGTCTAACAGACATGTGGTGGAGCAGTCATCTTAATGGATGTTGTATTTTGGTGTATCATAGTGCCATTTTCATCAAATGCCCATCTCGGCGTCAATGTGGTGAGAATCTAATATGTTCTATTCTTTGTGCTGTATCAACGCCTCAAATTGTGATTTGAACTCTTCATTCCTTCCTTTTGAGGATTCGTTGCTTGTAGTTGATTGGTTCCATGCATGTAATAAATGTAGCTTTTCTACTCATAGAGAGTTCTCTTAATACACTAGTAAGTATTTATTTGCATTGCTAGAAACTACTTGGATGAACAGTTTTCCTAATTTTTTTCATGCCTGAAGGTGTTCCCTTGGTTTAGGTTGTCATATTTTGTGTTATGGAGCTACCTTTATGTTGTTTTCAAATGGGTGATCCATGCATGTGGCATTCCCTGGTAAGTAAAGTCTTCGTCATATTGCAGATTAATGATGTTCATCACTTTTGAAGGAATAATAATACATGTTGACACTTCCATAGGTGGCCCTACCCATTACTCGAGCTCAATAACTCATAGACTCCTCTATGGTACTAAAAATGTGAAAATATAGTTTTGTATATGTTTTTTATTTTTTTGCTGTTCATGGTGATAATAGAGATTTGTATTTGTGTAGGTATTTTTGTTTGGCATTAGCTCTTTTCCCTTGCTTTGGGCGATATGCTCTGATTGTTAAAACTAAACACTCACTTTTGTCCAGGTTATTTCCTCATGTTTTTTTTAGATTATGCTGGCCAGATTTTTGATTCCTGGACAAGAGTACTTATTATCATACCAATGTAGGACCTTGTAATATATCTCATACTTCATTTTTCTATGTTTATACACACACACACACACATGAACATAAATACATGCACAAATATACATACATGCAACTGATCACAAGGTTAAATAAAATAATGTTGGAAGAGCAATTAGATACAAAAAGGGCATTAGCAAATAAAATGAAGGAGTTTGAGGTGGAGAGAAAATATAGAATAAAAGTAAAGGAAGAAATGCGTATGGCAATGGAGGGACATGCTCGGGTGCTAGAGCAGTATGCAGATTTTTAGAAGCTAAGGGAGAGAAAAAAACGTCAATTTCAAGGAAAAATTATATTTTGTGCATTGTCAATATATACATTGATGAAGAATAATATGCAATCAAGTTTTGTTATGAATCTGTTTTATCTACGTAACATATTGTATCAGAATATTTTATTAATTGATTTTATTTTTTGTTAATTATAAATAATTATTTATAGTTTATGTTTTTATTAAATCTAATATAAAATTTTAAAAACATGTAATTAAAATTTATGTAAATAATTAAAAATGTGAAAATAATTCTGGAATGAAAATAGCAATGGATTTTTCCCTTGCTAATTTAGCTAGGGAATTTTTGAATCTCTAAATAAAGATCAAAATTAGCGATGGAAATTATTATTTTAGCTAGGAAAATATCAGTTGCTAAAGTTTTTAAGCTAGGGACACTTTCCCTCATTAATTTTTAGTGATAACCACTAAGATTGGGAAAGATTCTGTCATTAATCCATAATTATATCCTATTTAGCGATAAAAAATCTCCATTTAGATAGAGAATTTTTCCTAGCTATTTTGGATTTTTCTTGTAGTGATATAGACAGATAGACGAATAGATAGAAAGACAGATAGATAGAAAGATAGATAGAAGATAGATAGATATATAGAAAAATAGACAGATAGCCAGATAGACAGATAGACACATATATAGACAGATTGATATATAGTCAGATAGATAGTTGGACAGATAGATAGATAACTATATAGATAGATAAACACATAGATAAATAGATAGATAGATAGACATATAGACTTATAGACAGATTTTAAATAGGCAGATAAACAGATAGATAAATAGAAAGATAGATAGAATGAGAGATAGAGAAATAGACAGATACACAAATAGATAGATAGACAAATAAATAAAAAGACAGATATACAGATAGATAGATAGATAGAGAGACAGACAGACAGATAGATAGATAGACAGATAGATAGATAGACAGACAGATTGATTGATGATGATAGACAGATAAACAGATAGACAGATAGATATATAGATAGATAGTTAGTTAGATAGTTAGATAGATATATAGATAGAAAGATAAACAGATAGACAATTAGACAGATAGATAAATAAACAAAAGGATTGATTGACAGATAGACAGATAGATAGACAAATAAAAAATTAGATTGATAGAAGATAGACAAATATACAAAGAGATAGATAGATAGATAGATAGAAATACAGACAGACAGATAGATAAATAAATAGAGAGATAGATAGAAAGAAAAAAAGTTAGATAGACATATAGATAGAGAGACAGAAAGACATATAGACAGATAGATAAATAGAAAACTTGACACATAGACAGATAGACATACAAATAGATGGATGGATGGATAGAAATATAGATAGATAGTTATACATATAAAAAGATGTACAACTAAATAGACAAATAGATAGATAGATAAATAGATAGATAAATAGATAGATAATTATACAAATAAACATATAGACATATATATAGATAGACAAATAGATAGATATAAAGATAGATTTATAGATAGATAGATAGACATATAGGCTGATAGATTGATAGATAGATAGAGAGATAGAATATAATATATATATATATATATATATATATATATATATATATTGATAGACATAGACACATAGACAAATAGACAGATAGACTGGTAGATAGATAGATAAAAAGATAGATATGCAGATAAGTAGATAGGTAGAAAGATTAATAGGTAGATAGGTAGATAAATAGATATATAGATAGACAGATAGATACACAGATCGATAAATAGACAGATAGACAGATATATCGATATAGAGGTAGACAGATAGACATAAAGATAGTTAGATAGATAGATAAATGGACAAAATAATAGATTGCTGGATAGAAAGATAGATAGATAAAAGAACATTAAGATAAATAGATAGACTAGAGATAGATAGATAGGCAGAAATATAGATAAATAAATAGATCGACAAATAGAAAGATAGACAGATATACATATAGATAGACATATAGTCAGATAGATAGATAGACAAATAGATAGATAGACAAATAGATAGATAGACAAATTGATAGATATATAGATAGACAGTTGGACACATAGATAGATAGACAAATGGACAGATAGATAGGTAGATAGATAGACAGATAGAAAGATAGATTGATAGTTAGAAAAATAGACAAATAGACAGATAGACAATAGATAGATAGATAGACAACTAGGAAGTTAGATATATAGACAGATATACAAATATACAGATAGATAGATAGAAAAATAGACAAATAGATAGATAGAGAGAAGACATATAGACATATATACAAATAGACAAATATTGAGATATAAAGATAGATAGACAGATATATATTTATATAGATAGATAGACAGATTTATAGATAGACAGATAAGACAGACAGATAGATAGGGAGATAGATAGCCATAATAGAAGATAGATAGATAGATAGATATATATATATATATATATATATATATAGACTCATAGATAGCTAGACAGATAGATAGATAGATAGTTAGTTAGTTAAATAGATTGATAGATAGATAAATAGACATATAGATAGATAGATAAAATAGATAGATAGATGAACAGGTAGATAGATAGATAGAGAGATAGATAGATATATATATATATATATATATATATATATATATATATATATATATATATATATAGTTAGACAATATTGATAGATAATTAACATATAGATATAAAGACAATTAAATAGTCAATTAGACAAATTCACATATAGACATATACATAGATCGATATATAGGCATATAGATAAATTTATAGATAGATAAATTGGTAGATTGGCAGATTGGTAGATAGATAGATAGATAGACAGACTAGATAGATAGATAGACATATAGATAGAAAAATAGATAGATAGATAGATAGACCGACAGACAGATAGATAGAAAAATAGAAAGATAGACAAATAGACATATATACAGATAAGAGATAGATAGATAGATAGACAAATAGACAGATATATTGATAAACAGATAGACCGATAGACAAATAAACAAATATACATATTGACAGATAGATAGATAGACAAATATATAGATATGCATAGAGATAGATTGATAGATAAATAGGCAGATAGGTAAATAGATAGAAAGATAGATAGATAGATAGACATATAGACTAATCGAAAAATTTTGAGATTGACAGAATGATAGAAACGCCGATAGAGAGTTCGAGAAATAAATAGATAGAAAGAAAAATAGACAGATAGAAAGATAGACAAATACACAAATAGACAGATTGACATAAAGGTAGATAGTCATTTTGGAATATAGGCAAATAGGCTGGTAGGAAGTTAGGCAGTTTGACAGATAGACAGATAGACAAATAGATAGATATACAAATAGACAGAGAGACAATTTGATTGATAGACAGTTAGACAGATAGCGAGAATGACAGATAGACATATAGAAATGTACATAGATAGATATATAGATAGATTAATAGATAGATACTTAGTAATATAGATACATAAATAGGTAGACATATAAATAGGCATATAGCTAGATAGATAGAAATATAGACAAATAGATAAATAGACAGATAAACAAATATATTGATTGAGATATAGAGAGATAGATAGTTCGATTAATAAATGACAGCCACATAATTAGATAGATAGATTGACAGATAGAAATATGAGAGATAGTGAGATAGACAGATAGATAAATAGAAAGAAAGAAAGATAGATAGATATACATATATATATATATATATATATATCATCATATAGACATAGACACAAATAGAAAGATAGACATATACATAGATTTATTGAAATACAAATAGACAGATAGATAGATAGACAATTAGAAAGATAGATAGACAGATTGACATATAGATAGATAGACAGATATATAGTTAGAAAGAAAGATAGACAGACAAACAGACAGATAGATAGATAAATAGATATATAGATTGATTGATATATAGAAAGATAGATAGATAGAATGATAGATAAATAGATAGATAGGTAGATATGAATATATGTAGATAGGCAGATAGAAAGATAGATAGAGAAATACACTAGTAGATAAATAGACAGTTAGATAGATAGACAAAAAGATAGAAAGACAGATATACATATAGATAGATAGATATATCGATAGATAGAAAAATAGTTACATTAATAGATAGATAGAAAGATAGACAGATAGATAGATGGATAAAAGATAGATAGAGAGACAGCTAGACAGATAGATAGAGATTTTAAAATAATTAGATAGTCAAATAGTTAGGTTGACAAATAGACATTTAGACATATAGAGAGACAGAGAGATAGATAGAGATAGATAGACATATAGTCAAATAGTCAGATAGACAAATTGAGAGATAGATAGATAGATAAACAGATAGACAAATATTTAGATAGTCAGAAAGTCAGGTAGACACATATACAGATTGAGAGATAGATAGATAGATAGATAGATAAACAGAGATAGATAGATAGATATACAAATACATAGATAGATAGGCAGAAAGATAAACAAATAAACATATAAACAAATAGATAGATAGACAGATAAATAGATAGGTAGATAGATAGATAAATAGATAGACAGATAACCATATAGATAGATAGACAAAAAAGCATTGACAATGAGACATATAGATAGATAGATAGATACGCCTATAGATATAATCACAAATAGATAGATAAATAGATATACAGATAGACAAAAATATAGATATACATATATAAAAATAGACAGATAAACATATATATAGATAGAGAAATATACAAAAAGATAGATAGAAAGATAGATAGATAGACAAATAGATAGATGGACAGAAAGAAAGAAAGAAAGATAGATAGATAGTCATATACACAGATAGATAGAAAGATCGATCGAAATTTAGACATATAGATAGATAGATTGAAATATAACATATATACATATAGATATATAGACATATAGACAGATAAGTAGATAGACAAATATTTTGATAGGAAAATAAACATATATAGAGATAGATAGATATAAAGATAGACAGATTTTTAGATATACAATTAGATAGATAGACATAACGATAGATAGATAGCCAGACAGAGAAATAGATATATTGATTAACATATAGACAGATAGCCATATAGAAATATAGACAGAAAGACAGATAGACATATAGACCATTAGATAGATAGCCATATAGCTAGATAGGTAGATAGCGAGATAGATAGATTGATAGAAAGAAAGATAGATAGATATATATATATATATATATATATATAGTGTGACAAATATATAGATAGAAAGATAGACACAAAAACAGATAGATAGATAAATTTATACATAGTTAGATAGATAGACATATAGATATATACATAGATAGATATATAGACATGAAGATGGATAGACACATAAATATTTGCCAAATAGATAGATAGATAGTTAGACAGATAGGTAGATAGACATATAGATTGATATACAAATAGACAGAGAGACAGACAGATAAAAATATAAATAAATAACAGACAGATATACATATAGATAGACAGACAGATATATAGATAGATAGATAAACATATAGATAGATATATAGATATATAGATAGATAGACAGACATACAGATAGATAGATAGATAAATAGAAAGATAGACAGATAGACAGATAAACAAATAGACAAATAGATAGATAGGTAGATAGACAGATAAACATATGGATAGATAAATAAATAGATAGTTAGTTAGATAGATAGATAGATAGACATAAGACAAAGAGATAGATAGACAGATAGAGAGATTGGACATATAGATAGATAGACAGTTCGACTGATAGACAAATTGATATATAGATAGATAGACAGAAAAATAGATAGACAGATAGATAGATCAACAGATAGTCATATAGACAGATTGATTGATTGATTGATAGATAGACAAATGACAAATAGTAAGATAGACAAAAAGAGAAATAGGCCTGATAAACAAATAGATAGATTTACATATATATAGATAGATATATATATAGATAGACAGATAAACATATAGATAGATAGACTGATAGATATATAGACTGATAAATAAGTAAACCAATAGATAGATAAACAGATAGACATATAGATAGATATATTGATAGATAGATAGATAAATAGTTAGACAGTTAGATAGATAAATAGCTAAATATTTAGATAGATAGAATGATAGATAGATACACTATCAAATATCCAGTTTATCAGAATCTAGACATATAGATTGACATATAGACTGAAGACATATAGAGAGATAGAAAAATACGAAAATTGACATATAGACAGATAGACAAATAGATAGATAGAATGATATATAAATAGACAAATTAATAGATACATAGATAGACATATAGATAGATAGACATAAAGCAAGATAAACATAAAGCTAGATAGACTTATAAACAGATAGACAAATAGATAGATAGACAAATATATATTTAGATAGATAGATAGAAAGAAAGATAACAAGATGGATAGAAAGATAGATTTACAGATTGATAAATAAACAGATATATAAATAGAGAAATAGATAAATTGACTGATTGAAAAATAGACAGAAAGATAGATAGACAAATAGACCTGATAAATAGATTTAGTGATAGACAGATAGACAAATAGATAAAAAGATAGACAAATAAACACACACACACACATATATATTTATATATATATGGACAAATAAATAAATAGCCAGAAAGATAGAAAGATATTTAAATACATAGATAGTCTGATAGATTGATAGATAGATAGATAGGTAGACAGATAGACATATACAAAAATAGACATATAGACAGAAATATAGATAAATAGATAGATAGATAGACAAATATATAGATAAACAGATAGGCAGATAGATAGAAAGACAAATAGATAGACTTACAGATAGATAAATAGAAAGATATATAGGTAAAAGACATATACATTTATTAAAATATAGATAGTTAGACAAATAGATAAATAGATAGATAGACAGATAGACAGATATATAGATAAATAGATATATAAATATACATATAATTTTATAGATATATAGATATATAGATATATACGTAGATAAATAGATAGGTAGATAGACAGATTGACACATAGATAGATAGTGAGATATAGATAGATAGGCAAATAAATAGATAGAGAGATAGATATATAGGCAAATAAATAGATAGACAGATAGACATATAGACATATTGAATTATAGACAAATAGATAGATAGGTAGATAAATAGATACATAGATAGACAGATATATACATCAACAAATAGACTAATAAAAAGATCATTAGATCGACAAATAGTCAGATTGATAGATAGACAGACAGATAGTTAGTTAGATCTATAGATAAATAAAAAGATAGATAAATAAACTAAAAGAAAGATAGATAGATAGACACACAGACAGATAGATAGATAGATAGACATATAAATTGATATACATATAGATAGATAGATACATAGATATATAGATAGATAGATAAATATATATATATATACAGATAGATAGATATTCATATAGATAGATATACAGATAGTCATATAGACAGATACATAGATAGACATATAAACAGATAGAAAGAGAGACAAATTAATAGATTATCAAATAGAAGATACACATATAGACTCAGATAGATAGATAGATAGTAGATAGATAGATAAACAGATAGACAAATAGATAGATAAATAAATAAATAGATAGATATACAGATAGACACACACACACACACACACACATATATATATATAGACAGATAGTGAGATAGACAGACAGATAGATAATTAGACAGATATACAGATAGATAGACTAAAGACAGATAGATTGATAGATATACTTAAGACAGGTTGACAAATAGATAGATAGAAATGTATACCCTATATTTAAATGTATAATTAACAACATATATTTAATATACATTTTTATATATTATTATAAAAATGTATTTTAGTATATCCATACTTATACATACCTATATGTATAAATATATGAAATTATATGAACAAATAATTATACATACATGTATAAATATAAGTTTATCTATATGTGTAACTATATGTATAACTACATGTAACAATATTTATAATTATATGTATAAAAACATACAACACAATGTTTAACTATATGTGTATAACTATATAAAAATATTCTTATAACTATAAATAACTCTATATAAATAAAAATAACTTTATTTTTAATTATGTATACATAAATCTATATAATTGTTTATAACTTTGTATACATTTATTTATATTTACTTATAACTACTTGTATGCATATATCTATATATAATAATATGTAACTATTTATAACAACATTTACTATATGTATCCTAACATATATTTATATATGGGATAATATTAATTTTGTTGAACTAATTTGAAATTAAATGGCAAAAGATATAATATCAACAATATGTAAGCACGTAGCATGAGAATGTCTATTGATTAGGCTCATATATGATATAATATAAATAAGGGTCGTACTCTTATATAATCCCATCCATTAGGCTTCAGGCTCAAATATGAACTTATGTATGACAAAATATGTTATATTTTATAGGTTTATATAGAAAAAATTTTATTTTCTTTTATATAATTTTTCATTCAATCACTGCACTTTCTATGTCTCTCTCTCTCTCCTCTCTGATTCTTCCGGTCTCTCTATTCCACTTTTTCATTATATGTCACACTCTCTCTTGTTATTTTCTTTCTTGTTCTCCTTTCTTGCTTGTTCTCTCTCTCTCTCTCTCTCTCTCTCCCCCCCCTCTTTCTCCATCTCTCTCCCTCTTTCTCTCTCCCCCTCTCTCCCTCTCTCTCCCCCTCTCTCTCTTTGTCTCTCTTTCCCTCTCTCTTCCTTTCACCATTTCTCTCCCCCTCTTTCTCCTTCCTTCTCTCTCTCCTCTCTCTCTCCCCCCATCTCTCCATTTCTCAGCCCCTCTCTCTCCCTACCTTCTCTCTCTCTCTCTCCCCCTCTCCTCCTTCAAACATTAAATGTCTTTATTTTTCCTTTCCTTTATTGTGCATTATCACATTTTGCACCGTTTATCTAGTATAACTGTGATATCTAGTAATCTTTATCATGCTTAAAATTGTTTAATCTATTAATGTAGATTCTACAAACGCATTGCCTCGATATTCATGATATTTAATTTTAAATATTCATTTGTAGTAATTATTATTAATTATTTGTATATTTTGAAGTAATAGAATGTTTTATTCAAAATAATGATTAAGCATTATTTGTTGTAAATAAAACAGGGAAAAATGAGCTCAGATCATCAGTAGATGTACAAAAGGGTTATTAATGGATTTTTAAATAAAGATTTTTTGACTGGTCTTGCAACTTTCATCAATTTTGCATGTAGTCAATCAAGATTAATGGATGGAGAAAATTTAAGTGTCCATGTAATCATCGCAAGTGTCCGAATATCCCTTTTCGTGATTCAAACACTACAAGATATCATTTGGCTAAATATGGCTCTGTGCCAAATTATTTTATTTAGATTTATCATGGGAAAAGTACAATGGCTCTAAATATTGAACAAATGAGGGTATTGAATCATTTTCTTGTGGTGAAGAATCATCAAAAACATACCATTGAATGATCACGGAAGCTACTGGTACAGACTTCAATATTGATTACATGAATGAACCATATAATTCTGAAGTCATAAATTTTATGAAATTCTTAAAGCTACATATAAAGAGTTGTGGTCTGGTTGTAAAACACATTCACAATTGTCACTTGTGGCTCGACTAATGAGCAACAAGTCAGAAAACCATATGTCTGAGAAATTATTTGATCAGGTGATAGAACTGATAAAATAGATTGTTCCGGATAATAATTTGAGCACTAACAACTTTTACAACACTAAGAAGTTACTACGAGGAATGTGTCTACCAGTGGAAAAATTAATTGTTGTTTAAATGGATGCATGTTATATTGGGGCGGTGATAGTGATTTAATTATCTATAAGTGTTATGATCATCCTCGATTTAGGAAGGCACCTCGTGTCGTAGATACGCGACAAAAATTGAAGGTTGTCTTTAAGATGTATTATTTTCCATTAATTCCTCGATTACAGAGACTATATGCATAAAATGCTACAGCAAATGATATGAGGTGGCATTCCAAGCATGAGGTTGAAGAAGGGGTAATGTGTCATCCATCAGATTCACCTATTTGGAAGCATTTTAATTATATACATCAAGATTTTGCAACAGAAATTCGAAATGTGAGATTGGGTCTCTGCACTGATAAATTTCAGCCATTTGCAATCTGGACAATAGTATTCAACATGGCCAGTGATAGTGGTACCTTATAACTTGCCTCAGTGGTTGTGTATGAAGGAATAAAATATGTTTTTTTCAATATTGGTTCTAGAGCCAAAAAAACCAAAAGACATGCTGAATGTTTTCTTACAGCCTCTTATTGCACATTTAAATCATTTGTGGGATTTTGACGTTGATACATATGATATCTCAAAGAAGCAAAATTTCATTATGCAGGCAACCCTTATGTGGAAGGCAAGTGACTTTTCTGCATATTCAATGTTCTCTGGCTGGAGTACTGCAAGACGATTCGCATGCCCGTATAGCATGACAAATTCTGATGCATTTAACCTCAAATTTAGTGGTAAACAGTAATGGTTTGATAACCATCGTAAGTTTCTACCAACGAATCATCCATTTCGAAGAAATAGAACCACATTTTGGAAAAATAAAACTATGCTGATAGTTGCACTAGCAGTTCGTTCAAGAGATGATATTATGACAGAGATTCAGAGTTTGGGTTTGAAGAAAGTAACTAAAAATGAAGCTACTAGAAGTAATGGACCGATAGGCAAATTATTTGGCTGGAGGAAACATAGTATATTTTGGGACTTCCCCTATTGGAAGTCCAATTTAATTTGTCATAACTTAGATGTAATGTGTATTGAAAAAAATGTTTTTGACAATGATTTCAACAATGTTCTTAATGTAGACGAAAGAACAAAAGACACTTTAAAATCAAGACAAGAGCTGAATGATTACTATTGGTGTCCTGAATTGAAACTGAATGAGGAAACAGAAAAATTTTCTAAAGCTTGCTACACACTTGATAAGAAGGCAAGACACATATTGTGTGAATGGGTTAAAAATTTGAAATTCTCTAGTGGATATGTGTCAAATATGGGTAGATGCGTGTATATGAAGAATTTTATGTTATGTGTAATGAAAAGTCATGACTATCATCTATTTATGCAGAGATTAATACTATTTGCATTCCGTGAATTACTTCCACTAAGTGTTTGGAAGGTCCTTAAAGAACATAGTTTGTTTTTCAATCAGCTAACAACAACCACAATCAAAATAGATGACATGGTGAGGCTGGAGAATGACATTCCACTTATTATTTGTAAGCTTGAATGAATATTCCCACCGAGTTTTTTTTGACTCGATGGAGTATTTGCTGGTCCATTTGGCATACGAAGCAAGCATTGCAGGGCCAGTGCAATTCAGGTGGATGTATTCTTTTTAAAGATATATACATATAATTTTCTGTGTTTTATTATTTAGTACTATAATTATAATAGTAATTTAATCTAATTGAAACCTAACATTATGGATGTAGGTATCTTCGTAAGTTGAAATTGAATGTTAGAAATAAGGAAAAAGTTGAAGGTTCAATTTATAATGCATATTTAGTACAAGAAGCATCATCATTTTGTTCTTATTATTTTGAGAATCATGTCAATACAAAGAATAAAAATGTGTCACGGAATTATGAAGGTTATGTGATGGTAGAAGATGATTCTGTGGACAAACTATCTATCTTCAAGCACCCCAAAATAGCATTTGGAAGAGCAATGAAAAGATGTATGACATATGAAAAGTACGAAGCAACCTAGAGCTATGTTTTACTTAATTGTGAGGAGGTTGCACCATATATTGAGTATGTATACCCAAAATGGTTGCATGTTTAATCATAGTTTAATTTTATATTTAATAGGAATTATTAAAAATTGATATACATTTTTTCTCTTTTTATATTTGTGCAGTATTTATGTTGAGTAGTTAAAATATATTAATCCAGCAATTTCTAGCAATGATATCGATTATAGGCCAGAAACTGAATTTGCGAATTTGTTAAAAAATTATGTGAGAATAATTAAGTTTTATATTCTTTAATTATTTAATTTATTAGTATATTTTATTTGTTAATATAATTTTTTTAATTTATGTCACAGGCAATCGATCCTTCAAATGGAGATTCAAATATTTTAATTCAAAATCTAAGTAAATGCCTATTTAGATATGTGATAATTTATCCTAAGTATTTTCTTAATGGATATACATTTCACACAATCAGGCATAGTTCTTCTAAAATAATAATGAATAGTGGTGTATGCATTAAAGGCTCAGGTTATAGTGCAGATGAGATTTTTTATTATGGTCAACTCAAAGAAGTTATTGAGTTGGAGTATCCTGGACTCAAAAATCATAGAATTGTATTATTTAAGTGTGAGTGGTTTGTTCCTACACGAAATATTGGCTCAAAGATTCATTCGGATTATAAGCTAGTGGAGTTTAACCATAAATGCAGATATAATCGATATGAGCCATTTATTATGGCAGTTCGGCCACTCATATATAATATTGTACATATCCAAGTTTATCTCGTGATCAGAGAGATTTGTGGGAAATTTGCAAAATCAAAGCTCGATTAAAATTTGAAGTACCAACAACACAAAAAAGAAGTGCATACTTAGAAATTGCACCGGCATTCCAGGAAGATGACATAAATAATATTGAGCATTTGATTGTTGATGAAGATCTAGAAAATTTATGTGACTCAAATGGTGGCATAATAGAAATTGAAGATGATCAATTTCTATCTGAAGATGAGTTCGAACTTCTACCGGAATCAGACAAAATATCAGAAGATCCATTAGAGGATGACAATGATGCTGATAATTAAATTGTTATAATTTTATTATAAATTTAAACTATTAAAGACTTTTTATATTTTGTTGAAATCTATTGGTGTGTTTTATTAAAAAATGCATGATTGTTCATCATATCCCTATTTTTGTTCTATTTTTTATTTTCTACAGCAGATGGTGCCTAAAGGACGTGGTCGTGGTGGAGGTGGACGTGAACACAAATATGAACCAAATTCATCTAGTATATTACATCATGTTGTAGAATCTGTACCATCTTAAAGCCACCATATATAGACTTCAACATCATAATCACCATCTCCATTTCTATCACCATCACCATCTTTGAGACCTCTATTATGACCTTTATCAGATGTAAGCCCACCACCCATTGTGCTTCCTGCATAACTTTTGATCCATCTCTATCTTCTACACAACATTTTACACCAATTGTTCCCCCATTTACAATACCAATGACATCATCAAATATTGTGCCTTCCTCTACAGTCAGTGTAAAGTTAGAAATTGATATTGTGGATGAGAGAAAAGAAATATGTAAAAATGAATTGAAAAAAAAATTGTTGTTACTATCAATGGTTTTTTTAATATTGTTATGATTTGCTTGTTTTCAATATTATTTATTTATTTGTACAGTTTTATTTAATCTCACAAGCGTTCGACTATAATTACAAAGGCTTTCAAGAAAATGGCTAATTCTAAAGCTTTCTCCAGGAAGAAAGTTTCTGAATCGATAAAAGAGTCATATTTTAATGACTTTCAGGTAAAAATAACAAAACAAAAGTATTGAAAATTAAGTATCTAATTACTTAACTTTTATGTTGGTTATTATTCAAGCAGTAAATAATTTGTTCTTGTTGTTAATATAACTCTTTTGTCATTTTTCTATTTATAGAATCAGTGCACATAGGCACTCAAATTTGATGGAAAGATAAAGTCATTATGAGAGATCAAAGCTGCTCAATGGTATTCTAATTTTGTCCATAAATTAAAGAAAATGAAATAAAGACTTGATTTTATATCTGAGGAAGACTAGCTGGAGTGGCTTAATTATTGGGAGGAGCCAGATGTGAAGAAAAAATTAGATATTGTCAGTAAAAATTGATGAAGTGAGGTAGCTCGACTAGGCACAAGAATCTGTCGACACACTGGAGGTTCAAAGTCGAGCATTGAGCACAGCTCGAGATTTGGTACAAATTTAAAATTCTAAACATTTCTATAAAAACAAATTATAGGCAGTGAAAGATATTAAAATAAATAAAATCTGTGCATGGTTTTATTAATTTTGTTAAATTT
Source organism: Sapria himalayana (assembly GCA_029783825.1). Lineage (NCBI taxonomy): Eukaryota > Viridiplantae > Streptophyta > Magnoliopsida > Malpighiales > Rafflesiaceae > Sapria > Sapria himalayana. The sequence continues at coordinate 17,612 of JAREIK010007248.1, read as the reverse complement.
TTTTTTCATTAATTTTTTTATGACTTAATAAAAACAAATCCTAGGCCGGAGAATCGGGCCGAGATCCAAATTTTTATGAGATTTTCAGGAAGATGCATGTGAAGAAAGTGGATGGTTAGTATGCTGCCAACAAGTCTCAGATGATGGCTATAAGAAATTATTATATTAATTAGATTTTATAAAACTATAGTACATTATGAAAATTGTTTTGAATGTAAAATATTTATTTTATTTTTTTGTATATCTAGATTAGTTTTTTTCTCTATTTTATCTCAGGACTTAATGGAGGAATGTGTGACAACTCCTCATCAATAAGTTGAGTGTTCTATGGATCTTCAACCAATTGATTATGATCGTATTTATTTGGAGACAAAAGGAGGTCGAACGAAGTAGTGAGTGGAAGGAATCGACTCTAAGGGAGTGGTATTTTGTTGTAGCAATTGTGCTTCTAATTCATCTCTCTCAGTAATAGTGGATGAGACGTCCGAACAACAAGCACTAGAAACAAATGAACGTATCGTAGTTATGGAGAACGAAATGAAAAAGAAGGGTGAGCAGATAACTAATTTGATGGAAGAAATGCAAGAAATTAAAGAAATGAATTATGAGATGAAAGAAATGAAAAATATAATGCAATCGCAAATGTCCTTTATGGCGTCATAGTTTGCGGCATTGGCGCAACATATAACATTCAAAGATCTAGCTGTGAATCCTCGCATGAGAGGTTAGCATTCCCTACAAATTTTGAGGATGATTGAGTATGAGAATTATATCTGAACTGTTATTTATTTTTGTCTATGTGTAGAAAATAATTATGATAATTTTTGTAGGTTTTAATTTTTTTTTTCTGGTTTTGTTCTTTGCTTTTTCGATTAACCAAATTATGAATCTTTGCTGGACACATTATGTGAGACAAGAAAAAATCCTGATTCAAAGCATTCAGACATTACCACGGTCCTTCCTGTGCATGGGTCCCATATTTACCGATTTCAACTTTATCAAAAAGAGGGTTAGCTTATCTTATCTTTATTATTCTAAAAATATTTTATTTTTGCACTCTCTTTATCTCTAAACATAATTGTTGGACATATTTTGTATTTTTATTGAAGCTATATGACAATCAACTTTAATTTGTGGTTGTTCATGTCTATAATATTTGTTTTTATATATCCGTGAATATATTTTTGTGTCTCTGAATTTTTTGGGTAGAGTTTTAGCCTATTATACATATGTAAAGGCTTATCTTCAGTAGCGGTAGCAGCGGCAACGATGGTAGTGGCGGTAGTGCTGGCAACTAAGGTAGCGGTGGTAGCAGTGGTAGCAGTGGCAACAGTAGTAGAGGCGACATCAGTGGCAGTAGCGGCAGCCGTGACCGTGGCTAGGGCAGCACTGACAACTGTGGCAGAAGCAGCAGCAGCATCGGCAGCAGCACCGATAGTAGTAGTAGTGCCAGAGATAGTGCCATCGGCAGCGGTAGTGGAAACGACAGTGGCATCGACAGTGGCGGTGGTAGCGACAGTGGCAGAGGTAGTGACAGTGGCATCGATAGTGGCGGTGGTAGCGACAGTGGCAGAGGTAGTGGCAGTGGCAGCGGTAGCGGCAACATCGACAGTAGTGGCAGGAGTGGCAGTAGGAGCAACTGCAATGACAACAAATGCAGTAATTACGTACATATATAGTCAGTATATACGTACATATAATACTATAGTATTTTCTGTACATATATATCGAATATATATATGTCTCAGTATATATGTATGCATAATAATATAGTTTATATGTACATATACTACAGTAATATATGTATGAGTGAAATACTAGTATATGTGTACATATTTACTACAACAATATATATTTACCAAAACATAGTTTTTTTTATTTATTTTGATTTTATGTGGTGGTTTAAATATCGTACATATATGGTATCACATTGTTTCCCATATGAAGCTTGTATAAGTGAAGACATATTTCAACAAACATTAAGCACCGTTACTCGGGCAACATTTTCACAGCAGAAAGTTGGTGATCGGAGGAGCAGAGGGAGAGAAAGCAACGTTAATGAATTGATATGTAAAGGCCGATTATAATTTTAAAGTTAATTATATTTTATGCACAGTCGGTAGATAGATTAATTAATAAGATGTAGTATATTTTTTTTTATTTTTTTGTTTTAGTTATTTAAAATATTGTGTTAGAATAAGTTATTAAATGATTTTTTTGTTTAATTTAAATGTTTCATTTATAGTTTCTATTTTTATATAAATTAATTTAAAATTATTAAATTATTTAATTAAATTTTTGTTGAAACTGTATGACAATCAACTTAAATTTGTGTTTGTTCATGTCTATATTAACTATTTTTATATATCTGTGCATATGTTTGTGTTTCTTCAAATTTTTTGGGTTGAGTTTTAGCCTATTATAAGTATGTAAAAGCCTATTATCAGTGGCGGTAGCCACTGTAGCAATGGTAGTGGTGCTAGAAGCAGTAGCAGTGGCAGCAGTAGCAGTGGCGACAACAGTGGCAGTAGTGGTTGCAACGGTGGCAACATTGGCAGTGGTAGCTGTAGTGGTTGGAATGGAAGTAGCGGCAGTATAGGCAGCAGTGGTAGCAGTGGCAGCACCGGCAGTGGTGGCAGCACCGGTAGCAGCCGTAGCGGGCGTAGTGGCAGGGACGGCAGCAATAGTGGGAGTAGCAAGAACACAACAAATGTGGTATATACATATCTATATAGTCAGTATATACGTACATATAATTCTATATTATTTTATGTACTTATATAATGAGTATATATATACTCTGTATATATGTACGTATAATACTACAATTTATATCTACAAATACTGTAGTATTATATATACGAGTAAAATGCTAGTATATATGTACATTTTTGCTGTAGTAATATATATTTATCAAAACATAGTTTTTTTTAATTAATTTTGATTTGATTTGGTGGTTTGAATTTCTTACATATGTGGTACCGCATTATTTTCCATACGAAGCTTGTATAAGCGAAGGGATTTTTCAATAGATATGAAGCTCCATGACTCTGAAAGCTTTTTCGTAGTGGAAAGTTGGTGATCGAATGAGCAGAGGGAGAGAAATCTATATCAATGCATTGATAGATTATACTTTATGCATAGTCGGTAGATACATTGATACTAAGATGTAATATAATTTTTGTTATTTTTTAGTTATTTATATATTGTATTTGAATAAGTTATTAAATGAATTTTTTTTGTTTAAATTAAAATTTTCATTTATAGTTTCTGTTTATTAAATTTAATATAAAAGTATTAAATTATTTAATTAAATTTTAGTTTACGCTGTATGACAATCAACTTTAATTTGGGTTTGTTCATGTTTATAATAACTATTTTTATATATCAGTAAAAATGTGTGTGTGTTTCCGACTTTTTTGGGTATATTTTTAGCCTATTATAGGTATGTAAAAACATATTATCTACAGCAGTAGCAACAATATCGGTGGCAGGGGAAGCGGTAGTGGCGGCAGTGGTGCCGGCGGTAGTAGTGGGGCTTGTAACGGCGGCAGCAGCAGCATCGGAGGAAGTGGCTGTGGTTGCAGCAGCAGCTACACCAGAAGCAGTAGTTGCACTGAAATTAGTGGCTGTAGCAGTGGCTGCACCAGAAGCAGTGATGGTAGCAGCGGCTGCACCGGAAGCAGTGGCGGTAGCAGCGGCTGCAGCGGAAGCAGCGGTAGCACAAAAAGTAGCAGTAGAGGTGGAACCAGCAGCAGCAACGATGGTGGTAGCAACGATGACATTGGCAGCAGTGACATGTTGTGGTAGCGGTGGCGGCCGCTTCAACGGCTAGCAGTGGCAGCTGCCAGTGGTTGCAGTAGCGGCAACAACGGCGGTGATAGCAGTGGCATCGGCAGCAGTGGTGACATCAGCGATGGCAGCGGCATCAGAGGTTGCAGCATCAACGGCGACAACATTAGTGGTATTGGCATCGATAGCAGCAATGGCAGCAGTGACAACGGGAGAAATATCAAAAGCACCAAATAAGGTATATACGTACGAATAAAGTCAGTATATACATACATATAATATGGTAGTATTTTATGTACAAATATACTGAGTATATTTGTACTCAGTTTATATGTACACGTAATACTATTGTTTTTATGTACATATATTGTAGTAATATATGTACGTGTGAAATCATAGTATATATTTACATATATACTTCAGGATTATATATGTATCAAAACATACCTTTTTTTCAATTTGACTGAGTGGTTTAAATTTTTGACAGATATGATACCGCATTATTCCTCATACAAAAATTTTATAAGTGATAGGATTTTTCACTAGACATTACGTGCCGTGACTCGGACAGCTTTTTCGTAGTAGAAAAATGATGATAGGAGGAGCAGAGGGAGACAAAGCAACGTGAATGAATGGATATATTATACTTATCCACAGTCGGTAGATACATTGATGAATAAGATGAAATAATATTTTGTTATTTTTTTTGTTTCAATTATGTAAAATATTGAATTAGAATAAGATATTAAATGATTTCAATTTTTATTTATTATAAATTATTTATAGTTTCAATTTTTATTCAATTTGATATAAAAATATTAAATTATTTAATTAAAAAATTTTAAAATAATTTTTATTCTGAAATTAATTTTGAAATTAAAATATCTAGAGAAAAATCCCTTGCTAAATTAGCAAGGGATAAATCCTTAGCTAATTTAGCTAGGGGATTTTCCCGATCTAATTTAGCAGGAGAAATATTAAAATTTGTGATGGATTTTCTGTCGCTAAATTTATTTAGCTAGGGATTATATCTATCTCTAAAATTTATAGACAAGCACTTTAGCTAGTGAATCATTCGTCATTATTTTCGTTTAGTGATGAAAAATCTCATTATCTTGCTAATTTAGTAAGAGAATTTGTCATTTTTAGCAAGTGATTTTTCCGTCGCTAAATTTTAACAAGAAACACTTTAGATAGGAAGCTGATTCATAAGTAATCCATCCCTATATCCCATTTAACGATGGAAAATGCTCATTTAGCTCAGGAATTTTTTTAGCTATATGAGATTTTTATTATAGTGAGATAAAAAGATACATAGATATTATATATATATATATATATAGTCAGACAAATAAATAGATAGATTGATTGATAGATGGACAAATATACAAAAAAGGTAGATAAATAGATAGATAGTTATACTGATAGACATACAAACATATACATAGATAGATAGATAACATATAGAGAGAGTCAGACAGACAGATAGATAGACAGATTAATAGATGGACATATAGACAGATACATATATAGACATATATACAGAATGATAGATAGACATATAGATAGATAGATAGATATGCATATAGACAGACAGACAGATAGATAGATATATAAACAAATAGACAGATAAATATATAAACATGTAGACAGAAAGATACATAGACAAAATGACATATAGACAGATAGTCAGATAGACAAATAGATAAATATATAGATATATAGAAAGATATACAACTAGATAGATGGACAGATAGCTAAATAGGCAGATATGTAGATAGAAAGATAGATAGATAGATAGACAGATACACATATAGATAGATATAGTTAGATAGATAGATAGACAAATAGACATATAGATAGATAAATATACATATTGATAGCTGAACAAATAGATAGATAGACAGAAGGACTTATAAATAGATAGATAGAAAGACAAATAGACAGATCAACAAATAGATAGTTAAATACATAGATAGATGGATAGACAGATAGATAGATAGTTAGATAGTCTAATAGATAGATAGGCAGATATACAAATAGATAGATAGACAAATAAATAGATAGATAAATAGATAAATAGATAAATAGATAAATAGATATATATATATCAATAGATAGACATATATGAAGATAGATAGATATACTGATAGATAGATAGATATATAGATAGTCAGATATTCAGATAGATAGAAAAATAGATTCACAAATAGATAGATAGACAAATAGATAGATATATAGACATAAAGAGAGTCAAATAGACATATAGATATATAGGTAGATAGATAAATAGACAAATAGATAAATAGACAGATAGATATATATAAAGATTGATAGATAGACAGAAAAATATATATACAAAAATATATATATATGGATATACATATAGACAAATATACATATATATAGATAGACAAATATATGGATAGATAGATAGATTGACAGATATACATTTAGACAGATAGATAGGCAGATAGATAGATAGATAGACAGATAGAAAAATAGATAGAAAAATAGACAGATATATAGATAGACAAATAAATAGATAGATAGATAGACAGATAGACATAAATATAGATAGGCAAATAGATAGACAGATATATAGATAGATTGATTGACATATAAATCGATAAAAAAAGACAGATAGACAAATAGCTAGATAGATAGATATACAGATAGACATATACAAAGAAAGAAAAATAGAGAGATAGAGAGAATGAAAAATAGCTAGATCGACAGATTAACAGACAGATAGATCTAAAGATAAACATATTAAGAGATAGACAGATAGACAAAAGATATATTGATTGATATACAAATAGACATATAGCATGATAGGCAAATAGACAAATAGACAAATAGACAAATAGACAATTAGACAAATAAATAGATAAATTGACAGATAGACAGATAGACAAATAAATAAATTGACAGATAAACAAATTGATAGATAAAAATTAGCCAATAGCTATATATATATAGATAGATAGATTGATTGATTGATTGATAGAAGATATATAGATAGAGAGGTAGAGAGAGAGTGTGTGTGACAGAGTTAGATTGATAAACAAAGAGAGAGACATACATATAGATATATTAATTTATTGATAGATAGATAGCACGATAGCCAAATAGGGAGATAGATAGATAGATAGATATAAATATAAATATAAATAAGTATGTATGCATGTATATATGTATATGTATATATTGAGATAAATATATAGATAGATATAAAAATAAATAGTTAGAAAGATAGATAGCTTGATTGATTTATTCATTGATTGAATGATTGATTGATAAATAGATTATGGAAAGATATATAAATAGATAGAGAATATATATATATATAGTTACATAGAAAGATAGATAGAAAGATACACAGATAAATAGATAAATAAATAGATAAACAATTATAAGGATAGACATATAGACATGTACATAAAAACATAGAAAGATAGTCATATAGATAGATTTATAGATAAACAGATAGATAGATAAATAAATAAGCAAATAGGCAGATAGGTAGATAGGTTGTTAGACAGAAAGATACATAGATAGATATACATATAGACAGATAGATAGGCAAATAGACATATATTAGACAGATAGATTATTAGACGTATAGAAGATATACATATTGATAAATTAATAGATAGACAAATAGACAAATAGACAAATAGACAAATAGATACACACACACACACACACACATAGATATAGAGACATATAGACAGATAGTCACTTAGATAGATAGACAGATAGACACATAGAATGAAAGACATATAGTTAGATAGACAGATAGATAGATAGATATACAGATAGGTAGATCAACATATAGGTAGATATGTAGATATATAGATTGATAGATAGGCTGATAGATAACAATACAAATAGATAGATAGATTGACAGATAGATAAATTGACAAATAGATAGATTGATAGATAGATAGATAAATTGACAAATAGATAGATTGACAGATTGATAGGAAGAATGATAAACATATCGAGAGATAGACAAATAGACTGATAAACAAATATAATGATAGTCATATAGACAGATAGAAGGACATAGAGACAGATAGATAGATAGCCACAAATGTAGATAGGTATATGGGAAGATAGGTAAATAGACAAATAGATAGATAAAAAGATAGATGCATAGACAAATAAATAGATAGATAAATAGACAGATAGATAAATAGATAGTATTAATATACAAATAGAGTTGATAGACATATTGATATATAGACAGATAGATAAATAGATAGAAAGATAGATAAATAGATAGGTATACAGATAGATAGATAGATAGACAAATTGACATATAGATAGATAGATAGTCAGATAGATATATAGTTAGACATGTAGATAGATGGACAAATAGATAGATAGACAGAATATAGATAGAATGATAGAAAGATACATAGATAGATAGACAGACAGACAGATAGATAGACAGATACACTGATAGATAGATAGATTGTCACAATTATATATATAGATAGACAGATAACCAGATAGCAAAATAAATAGCTAGACAAATAGTCATATAGACTTATAGATAGATTGACAGATAGATAGATTGATTGACAGATAGATAGTTAGATAGACAAATAGAAAGATTCTTAAATAGACAAATAGAAAGATAGACAGATAGTAAATAGATATATCATTAGATAGATAAATAGATAGACAAATAGATATATAAACAGATAGACAAATAGATAGAATGACAGATAATTATATAGTCAGATAGACACAGATAAATAGACAGATAGACAAATAGACAGATAGATAGACAGATAGATAACAGATAGATAAAGAGATATATAGATTGATATATAGATAGATAGTTAGATAGATAGACAGATAGAAAGATAGATAGACAGATATATATATACACACACACACATAGAGAGTATATAAACATATACATAGAGATTGATTGATTAATAGATAAATAACCATATAGACAGATATATAATCAAACAAATAAAAAGATAAACAAATAGACAAGTCTCTAGATAGATAAATAGACACATAAAGTCATAAATAGATAGATAGATAGAAAGATAGATAAACAAATATACTGATAGATAGATAGATTGATTGATAGAAAGATATACAAATATATATTTAGAAAGATAGACACAGACAAAAAAAGAAATAGAAATATAGATAGATTTACATATAGACAGAAAGACAAATATATAGATAAACATATAGAGAGATAGATAGTAATAATTAACATATAGAGAGATAGACAAATAGACAAATAGACAGATCGACAGATAGATAGAAAGAACGTTAGACAGATAGATATATAGATAGAGAGGTAGTCAAATAGTTAGATAAACCATTAGAAATATAGACATATAGATAGAGAGATAGTCAGATAGTCAGATAAACTATTAGAATATAGACATATAGATAAATAAATAGAAAGACAAATAGATAGATAGACAGATTGATTGATTGATTATTTCATCAACAGATAAATAGATAGGAAGATAGATAGATTGAAAGATAGGTAGATAAACAGATAGATAGGTAGTCAGATAGATAGGGAGAGAGACAAAAAAATAAAGACTTAAATATATATATATATATATATAGATAGATAGGTAGACATATTGATAGATAGATAGATATTTAGATAGATAGAAAGATAAACAAATAGATATATAGATAGATATACAGATAGATAGATAGATAGATAGACAGATATAAAGAATGACATATAGACATATAGACATATTAGATAGATAGTCAGTTTATCAGATAAATTGATAAATAGATAGACAAATATATAGATAAATAGATCAACAGAAAGACAAAAAGGAAGATAGATAGATAGACATATAGATAGATAGTCAGATAGTCAGATAGATAGATAGTCTGATAGAAAAATAGATAGATAGTTAGATAGATAAATAGATACGCAGACAGATAATAGATAAATAGATAAATAAATATAATGATAGATAGAGAGATAGATAGATATATATATATATATATACATTTAGACAGATTGATAGATATACAGATTAATAGATAGACAGATAAACAGATAGACAGATAGACACATAAGCACATAGATAGATATATCGAATGACAGATAAATTGATTGATAGATAGAAAAATATACATATAGATAGATAGATAGATATTTAGATAGATAGACAGATAGATAGAAAAATAGACAGATATAGAAACAGATAAATAAATAGATAGATAGATATACAAATAGACAGATAGACATATAGACAGATAGACATATAACAGATAGATAAATAGACAGATAGATAGATAAATAGATAGATAGATAGACAGATAGACAGATAGACATAAAGACAAATAGACAGATATATAGATAGATAGATAGATAGATATACAGATATATAGATAAAGATATAGATAGAGAGACATATAGACAGATAGTTAGATAGACAGATAGACAAATAAATAGATATATAGATAGATAGATCAACAGATAATAGAAAGTATGATAGATAGATAGGCAGATAGAAAGATAGATTGAAAGATAGTTAGTCAGAAGTAAGATAGATAAAAATTTTGATAGACAAATAGTTAGATAGTTAGTTAGATATATATATTCACACATAGACAGATAAACAGATAGAAAGATAGAAATATAGACCAATTGTTAGATAGACAGGTAGACATATAGCTAGATAGACAGATAGGCAGATAGACACACACACACACACCCACACACAATTAGACATATATACAGATATACATATAGAGAGATATATAAATAGATATACACATAAACAGATAGCTAGATAAAGATATAGAAAGATATAGAAAGATATACAAATAGATAGATAGATAGACAAGCAGATAGACATATCGACAAATAGAAAGATATACAGATAGACTGATAGAAATATAGATATTTAGTTAGATTGATATACAGATAAACATATAGACAGATAGATATATAGACAGATTGAAAGATTGAAAAATATTCATATAGTCATATAGACATATAGACTGATAGTCATTAAGATAGATACATAGATAGAAACATATATAGATAGACAGATTGATAGATATGCAGATAAACAAATAGATAGATATACATAACAACATATAGATAGATACACAAATAGATAGATAGTCAGATAGTCACATAGATAGATAGGCAGATAAACAGATAGACATATAGACAGATATAAGGATAGTCAGATCGTTAGATAATTAGATAGATAGATAGATAGAAGACACATAGGCAGATACACAGATAGACAGACAGACAGATAGATAGAGAGATAGGCAAATATAGAAATTGACAAATAGATAAATAGATAGATAGACAGACAGATAAAATAGATTGATAGATAGACATATAGATAGAGATATAGATAGATAGATAGATATACAGATAGCCATTTAGAAAGATATCAGAGAGATAGATAGATAGATAGACAGATAGAGAGATAGACAGACAGATATATATATATATATATATAGACAGATATATAGATTGAATAATAGATAGACAGATAGGCAGATAGACAAATAGATAGAAAGAAAGAAAGATACTATATATATATATATATATAGTCAGACAAATAGATAGATAGAAAGATAGATATCTTGATATACAGAAAGTTAGATAGATAGACAATTATACTGATAGACATACAACCCTATACATAGATAGATAGACATATAGTCAAATTTAGAGATCGACAGATAGAGAAAGAGTGAGATAGATAGATAGATAGATATATATAGATAGATAGATAGATATATATACATATAGACAAATACATAGATAGACATATTGATAGAAAGATAGATAAACATATAGACAGATAGATAGATATACATATAAATAGAGAGAGATAAATAAACATGTAGATAGAAAGATACATAGACAAAATGATAGATATACAGATAGTTAGATTGACAGATAGATAGAAAGAAAGAGACAATTAGAAAGGTAATCATGTAGTTAGATAAGTAGATATGCAAATAGGTTGAAATGTTTATAGGCATATCGATAGTTAGACAGATAAATAAATAGATAGACAGATAGATATATAGATAGATTGATAAAAAGATAGAAAGAAAGACTCATAGATAGATTGATAGATAGATAAATAGATAAACAGGTAGACAGATAGATAGATAGATAAATAGATATATACACAGATATATAAATAGACAGGTAGATAGATAGACAGTTAGATAGATATAAAGATAGATAGATAGGTAGATAAAAAAATTCGACAGATTGACATTTAGATAGATAGATAGATAAACAAATAAACTAATACCAGATAAATAGAAAGAAAGATACCTAGATAGACACATAGACAGATAGTAAGATAGTTAGATAGATAGATAGACAGATAGATAGATACTTAGTTAGTTAGATAAATTGAGAGGCAAATAAATAGATAGACAAATAGTTAGATAGACATAGAGACAGATATATATATATATAGTATGTATGTATGTATGTATATAGATAGATAAATAGATATATAAATAGACAGACATACAAATAGATAGATATACAAATAGATAGATAGATATCTAGATATATAGATAGACAGATAGACAATTAGACTAATAGAATGATAGACAATAAACAGATAGACAGAAATAAAGAAAGAAAGATAGATATATAGTTATATAGATAGACAGATAAACATGTAGAGAGATAAACATATAAAGAAAAGACAACAAATAGATAGATATATATATTGACAAATAGACATATTGACTTATAAATTTATAGACATATCGGAACATAGGCAGATAGATAGACAGACACATAGACAGATAGATAGAATGAAAAAAAGATAGATAGATATATAGACTTATAGACAGATAGATAGATATACAAAAAAAATAGATATATAGATAGAAAGATAGACAGACAGCCAGATAGATAGATAGACAAACAGATAAACAAATAAATAGATAGATAGAAGATAAATAGACAAATAGACATATACACATATAGATAGATAGACAGATAAACAGATAGACAGATAGGAAGATAGACAGATAGACAGATATATAGATAGTTAGAAAGAAAGATTGAAAGATATATATATATATATATAGTCAGACAGAGAGATATATAGATTGATAGGAATATATACAGAAAGTATAGATAGATAGATAGATAGTCATACTGATAAACATACAGACATATACATAGATAGTTAGATAGACATATATAAATTTGTAGATAGATAGATAGAGAGATAGATATATAGACATTTAGACAGATAGATAGATAGACATATAGACAGATAGATAGATAGAAATATAGATAGATATATAGATAGACATTTAGACAAATAGATAGATAGAAAAATAGACATATAGATAGGTAGACAGAAAGATACATAGACAAAATGATAGATAGGCAGATAGTCAGATAGACAGATAGATAAATAGATAGATAGATAGATAAGTAGATAAGCTTGTAGGTATGCAGATTGGATGATAGGTATATAGGCATATAATAGTTAGATAGATAAATAGATAGATATATAGATAGCTATATAGATAGATAGATAGATAGATAGTCATATTGACAGATTGAGAGATTGATAGATAGATAGACAGATCATTAGATAGATAGATAGATAGATATATAGATAGATAGATAGATACACATATAAATAGATAGATAGATACACATATAGATAAATATATAGATAGATAAATAGATAGACAGACAGATAGTTAGATAGATAGATAGATAAACAGATAGATAGATGGATAGTTAGACAAATAGATAGATAAACATATAAATCGATAGATAGATAGACAGATAGATAGATAGACAAAAAATAGATATATGGATAGATAAATAGCCAGATAGTAAGATATATAAAAGATAGATTGTTAGACAGTTGGATAAATAAATATACTGATAAACACAAAGATAAACAGACAGCCTGATAGAGAGATAGATATCTAGATAGATATATAGATAGATAAAAAGATAGACAAAAAGATAATAGACAAATAGTCAGATAGACACAAAGATAGATATATATATTGATAGATCGATATACAAATAGATAGATAGTCAAATAGATAGAGAAACAACCAAACAGATAACAAATAAACAAATAGATAGATAGACATATAGATAGATAGACTGATAGATAGATTGACATATATACAATTAGATAGATAGAAAGATAGAAAATAAATAGATAGATAGATAAATCAATAAATAGACAGACAGATAGATAGATAGACCCATAATCATGTAGAGAGATAGACATATAAACATAAGATAGATAAACATATAGAAAGATAGATTTACAGATTGAAAGATTGACATATAGACTTATAAAGTTATAGATAGATAGAAAGATAGGCATAGTTAGATAGACAAATAGACAGATAGACATATAGACAAAAAGATAGATATATAGACATATAGATAGAAAGACATATATACAAAAAGGAAGATAGATATATAGATAGAAAGATATTTGAGATAGATAGATAGATAAACAGATAAACCGATAGATAGAAGATAGATTGACAAATAGATAGATAAATAGATAGATAGTTTGATTGATAGACAGATAGACATATATACGAATAGATTGATAGACAGAATAGATAGATAGATAAACAGATAGAAAGATAGATAGATATATATAGAAATAAACATATAATGATAGATAGATAGACAGAGAGACAAATAGATAGATAGACAGATAAATAGAGAGAGAGATAGATAGACATATAGACAGATATATAAATTGAAGATAAATAGATAGACAACTATATATATGGACAAATAAATAGATAGATATATATATATATAGACAATTAGATAGATAGACAAATTGACAAATAAATTGATAGACAAATAGATAGAATGACAGATCAACATATATACATATAGACTTATAAAGATATAGATAGATAGATAGATAGATAGACAGATAGACAAATAGACATATATATAGATTGAAAAATAGATAGATTACCAGATTGATAGATTGACATATATACTTATAAACATATAGATAGATAGGAAGATAAAAAAATAGATAGATAGATAGATAAAGAGATAGAAAGATAGATAGACATATAGACAGATAGACATATATATAGAAAGATATATACATATATAGATAGAAAGATAGATAGACAGACAAATATATAGATAGATAAATAGATAAACATATAGACAGATAAAAAGAAGATAAATAGACACATATACAAATAAACACATATATAAATAGACAGATCGACAAATAAATAGATAATCAGATAGATAAATATATAGATAGAGAAATAGACCAAAGAAATATAGACTGGATAGACAAATAGACAAATAGATAGATAGACGGATAGATAGACATATATATAGATAGACAGAGTGATAGCTAGACATATAGACAGATATACAAATAGAGAGATAGACAGATAGACAAATACATATATGGACAAATAAACAGATAGATAGATTGACAGATAGACATATAGACAAATAGATATATAGACAAATAGACTAATAAATAGATAGATAGATAGAATGATAGATTGACTGATAGACATATATACATTAGATTTATAAAGAGATTGATATATAGACAGATAGACAGATAGAAAGATATATAGATAGATAGAGAGATAAATAGACAGATTGACAAATAAGCAGATTGATAGATAGAGAGACAGATAGATTAGATAGATTGATTAATCGGTAGACATATAGATAGGTAGACTTATACACAAATAGATAGATAGACACATAGACAGATAGATAGATTGCCAGATAGATAGACATATAGTTAGATAGAGAGGTAGATAGAGAGATAGATAGATTTACATATAGATAGATTGACATATTTACATATAGATAGATTTACATATTGATAGATAGTTAGATAGATATATATATATATATATATATATATATATATATATTGTTAGACAACTAGATATATAGATAGATATTATAGATAGATTAATATATATATATATATATGATAGACAAATAGATACATAGATAAATAGATAGACAGCCACATAGCTAGGTAGTTAGATGTTAGATTTATAGATAGATAGATATTTAGAAAGATAGATAGTTAGATAAATAGATAAATATATAGATAGATAGACAGATAGATTTTTTTATTTATTTATTTCTTTAATGATTGATTAATATAAAGATGGATAGATAGATAGATAAATAAATAGTTAGATAGATAGCTAGATATATAAAAATATAGGAGGTAGAAAATAGATAAATATATTTATAAATAGATTTATTTATTTATTTATAGAATTATTGATTTATAGATAGATAGATGCATAAATATATAGATAGTTAGATAATAGATATAAAGTTAGATAGATAGACATATAAACATATACATATATAGATAGATAGACAGATAGATAGATAGACACATAGATAGTTATATTGATTGAAGATGAAAGATAGGTAGATAGAGAGATAAAGAGAACATAATTAGATAGATAGACAGATAAGCAGATAGGAAGATAAGTAGAAAGGTAGATAGATAATAAGACAGATAGATAGATAGAAAGATAGATGCAAAGTTATACAGATAGACAGATAGGTAGATTGATAAACAGATAGACAGACAAATAGATAGATAGACAGATTAAAATAAAGAAAGAAAGATAGATAAACAAATAGACAAATAGATAGATAGATAGATAAATATATAGACAGATAGATATATACATAGACATACAAATAGGAAAATAGGCTGATAGTCAGATAAATAGATAGATATATAAACAAATAGGCAGATAGACTAATAGTAAGATAGTTAGATTGAGAGATAGACAGATTAACATATTGATAGATCGAGAGATATACAGATAGACAGATTGATAGAAGTCATATAGAGAAATAGACAGATAGATAGAGAGACACATAGATATATAGATAGATAGATATATAATTATACAGATCGACAGATAGACAAGTAGTCTTATAGATAAATAGACCGATAGATTGATAGATATATAGATAGATAGATAGATAATAGATAGACAGATAGATACTTAAAAAAATAGACAGAAAGATTAATAGATAGATATTCCAATAGACAGTTTAACATATAGACATATAGATAGATAGATAGACAGAAGATAGTTAATACACATAGACAGATAGATAAATTAAGAATAGATAGAAAGATAAATAGAAAGACAAATTTATAGATAGATAGATATACTGATTGACAGATAGATAGATGATTGATAGATAGTAGATAGATAGACAGTTAGACAGCTAAATAGATAGATAGATAGATAGACAAACATATAGACAGATAGACTAATATATATATATATATATATATATATATATATATATATAGACATATAGACAAATACATAGATAGATAGACAAAGAGACAGTCAGATATACAGGTAGACAAACAAATAGATATATATATATATAAAGAATTTTTGATAGATAGAAAGACACACATAAAGATAGAAAAATATATAGATAGATACATAAATAGTTATACAGATAGAAATATAGACATATAAACAAATAGATAGATCGTCATATAGATAGATTTATAGATGTACATATAGAAAGATATACAAATTGATAGATAGATATATAGATAGATTGAAAGATATACAGATAGACATATAGAAATATAAATAGATAGTGAAATAGATAGATAGACATATAGACAAATAGAAAGAAAGAGATATATAAATAGATAATAGATAGATAATAGATAGATAGATAGATAGACAGATAGATAAATACACAGATAAAAAAATATATA
>JAREIK010007247.1:0-25055 GCA_029783825.1 Sapria himalayana | reverse complement strand
TTTGATGAGCTTAAAGTCATCTATTTTTAGTCCATTTTTCTGTTTAATTTTCATATCAAAAGAGACAATTACTTTGCAGAAATATGAAGAAACTCACCCATTTGTTATTAGCAGGTAGAATGGAAGAAAGAAGAAAAAGCAGTAGAAAAATACAGCAATAAGTGGAGGAAAAGTGCAGTCGAATGGCAGAGCAGAAACGAAAACAATTGGCTGATTCATTGATGCAGTTTTGGGGGTTTGCACAGTCAGATCCTGAAGTCACGACACCAAGAAAATTTAAGGAATTTGATGCAGGTCGCGACAGTAAGTACCAGATAAGCAGCTGAAGGGTAACCAGGAGCTAAGAGAACGACGTCGCGACAGCATCGTGAGGTCGCGACAAGAGTTGATGTCGTGACTAGGGAAAAGAGGCCGCGAAAACAGAAGCACCTTGAAGCTATAAGAGGTTTGGACTGATGAAGCTGCTGGAACTCAAGTTGATGTCGCGACAGAAGACTGAAGTCGCGACACCGGAAAACAACGAGAGGAGCCTCAAAAGATATAAGTTGATGTCGCGACGTGAGATCGAGGTCGCGACATCAGGAGCAACCAGTTGAAAGCCCCAGAGAACTAAGTTGATGTCGCGACGTGAGATCGATGTCGCGACATCAGGAACCACAAGATGAAAGCTGAAGGGAAATGAACTGCTGTCACGACAAGAAGATGATGTCGCGACATGAGATCGAAGTCGTGACACAAGACCTGCTCAGTTGAAGGTTGAAGCTTCATAAAGTGAGGTCGCGACGTGGGATCGACGTCGTGACATCAGGAACGACCAGATCCAAGATGCAGAGCCATAAAGAGATGTCGCGACAAGATATTGAGGTCGCGACAACATGAGCGACCAGTTGAAGCCTACAGTTCCATAAGATGATGTCGCGACAAGAGATTGATGTCGCGACATCCGAAGACATCAGTTGAAGACTGCATATGACTTGAGCTGAGGTCGCGACAAGATATCGACGTCGCGACATCAGGAGAGAACAATTGAAACCTGCCAAGACGTGAAAAGATGTCGCAACAAGATATTGATGTCGCGACATCAAGAATGACCAAATCAAGGTTACATAGAGTAAGTTGATGTCGCGACGTGAGATTGATGTCGCGACATCGATGATGTCACGACAAGGAAACTGAAGTCGCGACTTGAACAGTGACCTGGGCCTGGATACTCTAAAATCCACAGCAGGCTACATTGGGATTAGGGCCCAATTGAGGAACCCTATAAATACGCAGCTATCCAGCTCATTAAAGGAGCTTGGCGGCCACAGACGAGAGGCCTGGATAGCTGAAGGCTCCATTTTTTTAGTTTCTTTTCTTTTCTTTTCTTTTATTTTTCTTCAATGTTGATAGTTAGAGATTAGATTAATCGTTCTATTTTTATTTTATTTTCTGGAATTGGATGTAATCATTTTGCGAAGAGGCTGAATACAGAATTCAATTCTTTTCAAATTACTACCTGGAAAGTTGAAGTTCAGACAAAATTCTGGAATTCGGTTTATCCAGTTTCAAAATGCAGTATTCTTATGATCAGAAGAATACTGTAGTGTGTAATTCAGTAATTGAGGAACCCAGCTTCCATTTTGTGAATGCTATTGTCAGAATTTATCTTTCCTATTGCTATTTCCAGCAAATTGCGAATTTCAGTTTATGAATTTACTTTCAGTTTTGGGTTAAATGTTTTCTGGATCTGAATATCAGTTTCGTTTACCCGTCTAGGATTTGTTTCATTGCTCTGATTTCAAGGAGGTCCTCTGAGTGACACAGAGATGACATTCCTGGGAGCTATGAACATCTCTTTAAAGGTATATTAACCTGCTATTAGAGATCTATTGTGCTTTGTGAGTTTACTTGGATACATCCTCTTCTCGCTTGAAATCAAGATCGAGTCGAACGAGTTATCCATTTAAACAACCAAAGAGTTCACCTCAATTCGGATAGTGAGGCCAATCCCGTGTTAGCTGAGATCTAATCAAGGAAAGGGTGATCTATTCTAATTTGAGGACGAGTAACCTGGAAGTTGTATATCCTTGCTTGACCGATAACTTGGGAGCTAAGGTTTACAGTCCATAAATGGGTATGAAGTATTGCAAAAGAAAAATACTCAGAATTAGGAGGTCCCTGTTTAAAAGTAGTTATCTAATTCCCTGTATTCGAGAGAATCAGGTCAAAAATTAGATAATGAAATGTGAAGTGTGGAGAAATCCAGCTGAACTATAAACGCCTTGGACAAATTTTGAAATCTGAATTTCACAAGAAAAATTTACAAGTTGACAACAGGAATTGATTCTTCACAATAGCATTTATCTTAATGCGTTCTCTAAAACGATTATTATTCAATTTCTATTCATTTTTCCTAACTATTACTTATTCTTTATTCTTTCTATTCAAGTTTATTGTTCATTTCAGTTACCTCTCTATATTCATTTAATTTTCCAGCACTTTTATGCTGGATCTTACTATCATTTAGTGGTCCAAATAGTATGGAAATTGAGTAGTCAGGGTAGTTGATTTAAAATTCTTGAGATCTCTGAGGGATCGATATCTGGACTTAAATCCATTTTATTACTTGTCGACCTGTGCACTTGCAGAATATCAGATCACTCCTCTACGGAGTGATAAACCAAAGAGTTGTGTTTACATTATTGATAAATTAAAGAGAAATCATTGAATGATTTATATACTGTGAAACAGAGAGAGAAAGATGAGCTATGCGGATTCGAAATTTACAACCTGTGAATACAAGCACAGAGAAAGATAATGATCAGAAAGCAAACTTAAGCCTAAAAAAAGATACAAAATATATATATGCACAACATTATCTATTATGGATAGTGTTCTCAAAGTACTTGTCACTACATATACCTTGATACTGAGTTTCCCATCAACCTTTGCCCCCAACAATTGCTTGAGGTGTTCCATATAGATATCACAAACCTAAAAGGATAACACGTTAAATTATTCAGTACTGAACTTATTCAAAAAATGTTTAATGTTTCTAAAGTGATACTTCTATTAATCAAATAATTTGAAATACTTCTCAAAACAATATATATTCACAGGAATATTAGAAAATATTTGGAATTTAGCCTCTTTGAGGCGAAAAGCAAGAGAAGAAGAAAATGAAGAAAGATGAGATGATTAGGCAAATTTTCAGCCCCTTCATATCACTAAGCCACATAATTAGGAGAAAAATAAGAAGGGAAAGGATATGGTGGCTAACCAAAAGCTAGCTGGAGATAAACGTTCAGAACCAGCTGCCACAACTTATCTGCTCATCATTATACTCTATCATTAGCTGATCATCGTTCTTCTTCTTCTATGATCATCAGTATCAGTTCCGGTATCTTCTGGGATGTCCTGTGTGTATATAAGATGGAATCCACACACTTTCACTTCTACTGGTAAACCGTCATCCCCATGAAATGAAGCCTTGAGACGTCTCCATTTGTTTGACCAATAGTGCTTCTCAATAGCAAGCTTGGGATAATAAGCCACACACATGATTTCATTTGATCCAACACAAATTTGGCAGTAGGAGAACCGTACATTACCCACGTCCCAGCATCCAGATTTTTCACCATCACGACAGAAATTCAATTTGCAGTTCAAGAAACCAGGAGCCGAAGGAATACAAACAGATTATATAACAAATCATATTAGCTGCAATACTCTTTGTTATACTTTTTTCTTTTTGTAAACAAAATAATCATTTCTCAGACTTCACATAGGTGCCTGATTAATCATTTGCCAATTGCCCCTTGCATAGAGATATGATCACTATGAATTACTTACCTGTAGCTTATACTTATGAAGTTCATATTGATATAAAATGAACTTAATTACTTAGAGAAGAGAGTTAAAATTTTAACAAGGGGCTATATTTCAATTTATAGCTAGTGCCTTAAATTGATCTATTCACAGCTGCCTAGTTAAGTGTTTGACATCAATCCACCCTTATTAATGAACTTTAGTTTTTCTTTTTCTTTGGCCTAAAGATTTTCTTCAACCATGGTGGTTGTGGTAGGTGTTTGGCCAGAATCAGAAAGTTTCAATGACCAAGGAATGGGATCAATTCCATCCAAGTGGAAAGGTTACTGTGAGCCCAACGATGACGTAAAGTGCAACAGGTTTTCCCTCTTAACCTCAACTCCATAAAAGATATTATATGCAAAATTTTCCTGTATAACACATCAAAAGGCAAAGCAGAAACTCTCTTGGCTTACAGAGTAACATGATGATAGATGTTTATTATTTTTGGTTGGTGCATGAAATGTCAAATGACTTTTGCAATGATTAGGAAGCTGATTGGAGCAAGGTACTTCAACAAAGGGGTTGAAGCAGAATTGGGGATTCCACTCAATTCTACCTACCAAACTGCACGTGATCTAAATAGGCATGGCACACACACACTGTCCACAGCTGGTGGTGCATTTGTTGGTGGAGCAAACCTCTTTGGTTCTGCCTATGGAACTGCTAAGGGTGGCTCTCCTAATGCTCGAGTCGCGGCATACAAGGCTTGCTGGTTTCCAACATGCAATGATGTTGATGTATTGGCTGCCTTTGATGCTGCCATACATGATGGGGTTGACATCCTCTCTGTTTCAGCAGCATTCATATCTCGCGATTATTTCTTGGACAGCATAGCAATTGGATCTTTTCATGCTGTCCAGAATGGAATTGTTGTTGTCTGCTCAGGTGGGAATGAAGGACCTACTCTAGGAAGTGTTAAGAACACAGCACCATGGATTATAAATGTTGCAGCAAGTACAATTGATAGGGATTTTCCCTCTAATGTCATGTTGGGTAATAACAAGCTACTCAAGGTTTGTCCTTTAATTCTACCAATTTAAGAAAATACATTTCTTAAAAGTTTTCATGTTCTTTGTATAAGCATGTATATCTTCTTGATTGAACTTTGTGAATTGTTTTTAATCAGGGCAAAAGCTTTTACACCAATATTTCACCAGCTGAGAAGTTCTATCCCCTGGTATATTCTGTAGATGCTAGAGCTGTTAATGCTTCAGCAAGCGATGCGTGAGTAAACTGACTGATACTCCTATGTCTAATTCTGTTATGATGACTGATAACATTTGCTTTCTCTCGATGTTACAGACAAATTTGCTCTGTTGGATCCCTGGACCCAAGAAGGTGAAAGGGAAGATTGTGTTCTGTATGGTTGGAGTCAATGAAAATGTTGAAAAGAGCTGGGTGGTTGCTCAGGCAGGCGGTGTCGGGATGATTCTTTCCGACCGTCAGTCCACAGATTATTCATTTTCTGAGCCCCACTTTCTTCCTACATCACATGTTTCTGCATTTGATGGTCTTTCCATTTTGTTATACATTCACACTACCAAGTAAAGTTCTGTCCATCCTTAATACCATGTAAAATCTATCTTCTTAGTATTTAAGGATTTTTCTTTTCCATGTTTCCACTTTCAGGTACCCTGTAGCTTACATCTATGGTGAAACTGAAGTGGGTAAAGTAGCAGCACCAATCATGCCTACTTTTTCGTCTCGCGGTCCTAATCCAATAACTCCAGAAATCCTCAAGGTCAGTTACATATTATAATCCAATCACTCCATTTCCTTAATTTTCTTGAACATTAATGTAAGATCCAATGATATTCGTTTTAATCTACAGCCTGACATAACAGCACCTGGAGTGCAAATTTTAGCGGCTTACTCAGGAGCAGCAGGGCCTACTGGTCTTGAATTAGACGATCGTCGTGTTCCCTTTAGCATCATATCTGGAATCAAAGTGGTTCATTATGACAGATGTGGTGAGTATTATGGTAGATATGATGAGATGGGACGCAACCTTGGACCATTTTCGAGGTACCTTCAAGAATGTGGCATTAATGCTCAGTATACAATGTCTGGTACTCCTTGGCAAAATGGGATTGAGGAGAGGAGAAATCACACACTTCTTGATATGGCGCGATGTATGCTTGTTAGTTCCTCACTACCTGAGTTCTTGTCGGGTGAAGCCTTGAAAACTGCAGCATATATTTTGAATCAAGTTTCTAGTAAGTTTGTTTCTAAGACTCCATATGAGCTATTGTAAAACCCGGGTAAATTTTAATTTTTCTGAAAAATGGCAAAACGGTAATTTGCCGCTACAATACATGAAGCAGACCTGAAATTTTCTACATCTTGAATGATGAAATGGACGTCACTATTGGATTCATCTTGTGAAATCTAGGTACCTAGACGAATTTCGTTGAATTCCGAGACAATCGTATTTTCATGATTTTCAGGGCTTCCCTGTCTGGCTAACCCCAAAAACGGGATTTTAAGAAAAATCTTGAAAATGGAAAATAAATTAAGTAAAGTTCATTTAAAATAAATTGAACTTAAATCGAAACGAAATAATAGTTTCGGGGTATAAATGGACCAAGACAAGTTGTGGACATGTGGCACGGCGTGAGCTACCCACTTAAACCTTAAGTGAGGGGCTTGGGGGACAAAAGGAAAGGATCCCATTGCTTATCCTGCTGGAGAAAATAAACCGTGAAAGAGAAAAGGATAGGAAAGAGCTTCCAAGAACTTCTTTCAATGATCTACGGAGTTCCGTCAATCGGAATTCGTTGAGCCATTAGTGAAAGTTCATCTACTCGACGAGGGATACGTGTGAGTACCAAAAAGGAGGGGTTTCACTGAAGATTCAAGGGAGGAAATTTTGGGAAATTAAGGATTTCAGGAAAGCAGTCCCTTATTCTTCAGTTGTGGGCAGCCTGATGTATGCTCAAGTATGCACACACTTTGATATTGCTTTTGTTGTCGGCCTATTGGGTAGGTACTTGAGTGATCTTGGTCAAAGCTAGTACAAAGCGACTAAGAAAGTTTTGAGGTATCTTCAGGGTATCAAGGATCTCATGTTGACATATCGACGTACCGACACTCTTGAGGTGGTTGGTTTTAGTGATTTCGATTATGGAGGCTGCGTGGATGATAAAAAGTCCACTTCTTGTTATATCTTTATGATAACTGAAGGAGTTGTTTCATGGAAAAGTGTAAAGCAAACACTTATAGCTTCTTCTTCTATGGAGGCAGAGTATGTGGCGTGCTATGAGGCTACTTGACATGCAATATGGTTGCGGAACTTCATTTCAGCTTTGGAGGTTGTTCACTCCATTTCTAGACCGCTGAAATTGTTTTGTGATAATTCCATAGTTGTATCTTTCTCTAGGAGCACTACAAGCACTTCTTGCTCTAAGAACATTAATGTGAAGTTATTTTTTGTTAAAAAGAAAGTTGCAGAGTCCCTCATTTCAGTTGAGCAAACGCCTACAACTAGTATGTTGGCAAACCTACTAACCAAAGGCTTACTAATTTGTGTGTTTCAAGAACACGTCACCCGCATGAGATTGTTAGGAGCCTAGAATCTTTGTCTTAGTGGGAGTTTTGCCTTTTCATGTATTTTGTAAGGAAAGCTCAAGTTTTTTCGTTATTACATGCACATTTTGATGTTTGTCATTATCTTATGATTTTGTGTCATTTTGACCAGATGAATGGCATAATTATGTTTTTTCTTTCTATTGAATCAATACTTTTGTCATTGTTCTACTTCTAGATTAGTAGTGTCTGGTTATGTACGATTTATGCATCCTCTAGGTGTATTAATTGTATATGATTGGTTATGGCTATGTAAGTCTCTTATGGAAGCATTTGAGTTATGATTTCGATTAGTAGCACCTGATTATGTACAATTTATATATCCTCTCGGTATGTTAATTGTATATGATTGGTTATGACTATGTAAATCTATTGAGAAAACATTTGAGTTATGATTATGTCGTCCAAGTGGGAGAATCTTAGATTAATTTATTAATTATGGGATTCGATACTCTAAAATCCTGGTATTGTTAAATACCATATATCAATACAAGATCTTATTTACCGATATGTGTGTTTATATATATATATTTAATTATGTATTTGTATTTATAACTTGTATATATATAATATAACATTTCATTTAACACTAAGGAATAATTATATATACATACCATATAATGTATATTTACAAGATCTTTAATTATACATATATATATTTAATTAAACTTTAAATATTTCCAATCCTTTGGCATCGATCACACAATTTCACCCACTCTGCACAATCTCTGAAGATAGTGGGCCAATAAAACCCTGATTGGAGTATCTTGTGAGCTGTTCTTTCTCCAGAAAAATGTCCCCCATATGGTGATGCATGGCATTCAGTTAAAATGTTGCCTTGTTCACCTTCTGGCACACATCTTCTTATTATCATGTCAGCACCTCTCTTGAATAATAGTGGGTCATCCCAAATATAATATCTGCTGTCAGTTCTGAGTTTCCTCTTCTGTTGGTAGCTGAGTTCTGAAGGCATTACTCCACAAGCTAGATAATTCACAATATCAGCATACCATGGAAGTTGGAAGGAAACCTTAAACAATTGCTCATCTGGGAAGTTCTCTGTTAACTGCACATTTTCTTCTTCATCACTGCTTCTTTCTACTCTTGACAAGTGGTCTGCTATCACATTGTCACATCCCTTTTTATCCTTTATTTCCAAATCAAACTCTTGCAACAGCAGCACCCATCTTATCAATCTTGGCTTAGCTTCCTTTTTCGACATCAAGTATTTGATTGCTGCATGATCAGTGTGAATTATCACATGGGATCCCAAAATGTATTGCCTAAATTTTTCACAAGCAAATACTATGGCTAGCATCTCCTTCTCAGTTGTTGAGTAGTTCTCTTGTGCTTCATTGAAGGTCTTACTAGCATAGTAAATGGCCCTGAATACTTTCTCTTTTCTTTGCCCCAACACAGCTCCCATAGCAAAATCACTGGCATCACACATTATTTCAAAACCCTGATTCCATTCTGGTGCAGCCATTATAGGTGCCTGTACCAATCTGATCTTGATTTCATCGAAAGCATCCTTGCAGGAGTCATCAAAATTGAACCTTGTATCCTTTTCCAGTAATCTGCATAGTGGTCTAGCTATTTTTGAAAAGTCTTTGATGAATCTCCTGTAAAATCCAGCATGCCCCAAGAAACTTCTTACTCCTTTTACTGTGGTAGGTGGTGCAAGAGTTTTGATAATGGATACTTTGGACTGGTCAACTTCTAGTCCAGTAGCAGAAATTTTATGCCCAAGAACAATCCCTTCTGTTACCATAAAATGGCATTTTTCCCAATTCAGTGCTAGCTGTTTGTCTTGGCATCTTTGAAGTACTGTTTCCAGATTGTTTAAACATTGATCAAAGCTGGATCCATACACAGTAAAATCATCCATGAAAATTTCCATCACTTCTTCAACCAAATCTGAGAATATAGACATCATGCACCTCTGGAATGTAGCTGGAGCATTACATAACCCAAAAGGCATCCTTCTGAAGGCAAAGGTACCATAAGGGCATGTGAACGTGGTCTTCTCTTGATCCTCTGGTGCAATAGCAATCTGATTGTATCCTGAGTACCCATCCAGAAAACAAAAGTGAGGGTGTCCTGCTAACCTATCCAACATCTGATCAATGAAAGGCAAAGGAAAATGATCTTTTCTGGTTGCTGTATTCAACTTCCTGTAATCAATACATACCCTCCATCCTGTCACTGTTCTTGTTGGAATCAATTCATTTTTTTCATTTCTGATCACAGTAAACCCCCCTTTCTTTGGAACCACATGAACTGGGCTCACCCAAGGACTATCTGAAATAGCGTAGATAAAACCAGCATTCAACAATTTGAGTACCTCCTTTCTGACTACTTCCTTCATCACTGGATTCAGTCTTCTCTGATGTTCTACAGATGGTTTTGAAGTCTCTTCTAGCAGAATCTTATGCATGCAAACTGTTGGACTGATACCCTTCAGCTCTTCAATGGACCAAGCTAGGGATTCCTTATGCTTCCTTAATATTTTCAGCAATCTTCGTTCCTCAGCATCACTGAGTCTGGCTGAAATGATCACTGGTTTTTTTCTTGGTAATTCTAAGTAGGTATACTTTAAATGACATGGCAACTCTTTCAAAACTAACCCTTCTGTACTGGTCTCTTGATGAATTTCCTCTTTTTCACTATTTTCCCCATTATCTTTTCTGTTTTGCTTCAAGCTCAACACAGTTTCTATAGAATGAAAACTGCTGTATGGAAATTCAGAATAGACATCTTCAGTATACTGGGAATTCATCTCTTTTTCATTGATAAAAACTGGAGTGTTACAATCATTGTTAACATCAGGGTTGGAAGTAGAGACAAAATCAGCTACATTGCAACCTTCCTTGTCCCTGTCTATATTTTGCATACTTTTGATCAAGTTAAACACAGCAGCTTCTTCTCCAACCCTTAAGATAAGAACTCCTTTTTGCATGTCAATCAAGGCTGCTCCAGTAGCTAGGAATGGTCTTCCTAATAGTAGGGGTACTTGTGAATCTTCTTCCATGTCCAGAATGATGAAGTCTACTGGGAATACAAACTTCCCAACAGTGACCAACACATCTTCAATGACCCCTTCAGGTTTCACCATCGATCTGTCTGCCATTTGAAGAGTAACAGTTGTGGGAATAAGCTCCCCCAAACTTAATTTCTTGGCAACAGAAAGAGGCATCAGATTGATACTAGCTCCTGAGTCACAGAGAGCTTCATGGAATTCCATTCCTCCAACAATACAAGGAATTGTGAAACTTCCTGGGTCCTTCATCTTTACTGGTAGTTCTTTTCTGATTACTGCACTGCAAGTGGCAGTGAGATTCACTATTCCTTCTTCTACTATTTTTCTTTTCTTGCTCAGTATGTCCTTCAGAAATTTTGCATAAAGTGGCATCTGAGTCACCACTTCAGTAAAAGGCATACTGATCTCCAGCTTCTGGAAAGTTTTCAAGAACCTTGCAAACTGCTCCTCCATCCTTGATTTCTGCAGTCTTTGTGGAAATGGGACTGCAGGCTTTGTTCCTTGGATGTTCTTCTTTTCTACTCCTTCTTTGTCATTCTCCAGTGTCTCTTCCCTTTCTGGTCTTGCTACTTCTTTGTTGCAGTCATCTTTTCCTTTCCTCTCTTCTAACTCCTTCCCACTCCGAAGCTGCACAGCCATGCAGTCTTTTGGGTTCTTCCTTGTGTCACTTGGGAAGGCATCTTTCCTCTGGCTTTGCAGGGTTAGGGCCAGCTGCCCTACTTGTGTCTCCAGGTTCTTCAGGGATGCATTGGTAGTGTTCTGAAAAATTTGAGAATTGGTAGCAGCTGCTTCCAATTCTCCAAACTTTTGTTCATGGATGTTCAACAGCTTTTTATTATCCCCCATAAACTGCAGCATCTGTTCCTCAAAAGATGGGGCCCTCCTCTGACCCTGATATTCGTTTCTGTGCTCATTTCCTTGCTGCTGCTGCTGCTGGAACCTTGGTGGCTGCTGATACCCTTGATGAGGGTTCTGTCCCTGCCTTTGGCCTTGAGAAGCCCCTCCACCATACGAGAAGTTCTCATGGTTCCTGAGTGCTGGGTGATAATGTGCTGGAAGGTTAGGATTGGGTTTGAAATGGTAAGCTCTTGGCTCACCCAAATAATTAACCTCTTCAGCATCATAAAGTTCTTCAGTTACCCTCTCAGCACTCCCCTTCATTAACTCCCTTTCAATTGCTCCTATTTCATGAGCGGTGTGTGTCTTTCTTTCTTGCTTGTCTAACCTGTGCATAATGGCATCCAACTTGGCCTCCATGGCTGTCATCTTGCTCAGCTCCATGATCCCCTTTCCTCTGCTGTTTCCTTTTGAAAGCTCAGAAGGAGTTTTCATGTTACATTTAGCCAGATCTTCAATCAGCTCTTTTGCCTCTTCAGCACTCTTTCGTTTGAATGCTCCACAGCATGAAGCATCAATGATTCCTTTTGATATATCATTCATGGCATGATATACAATGTCCATCTGAGTCTTCAGATCTATCCCATGCATTGGACATCTTCTCAGCAACCGTTTGAATCTTTCCCAAGCTACATACAGGCTTTCATCTTCCCCCTGCTGGAACACAATGATCTCCCTCCTTCTTTCTGTGGTTAGGGCTGGGGGAAAGAATCTACCTAAGTAGGCCTCAACTAACTCCTCCCAAGTATCAACAGAACCATATGGTAATGATTCATACCATGTAGCTGCTGTATCTCTTAGGGAGAATGGGAATAGATGTAGTTTTATGACTTCTGGTCTCACCCCATTCAGCTTAACAGTATTAGCCATCCTGAGGAATCTTCCCAGGTGCTCGTTTGGATCTTCAGTGGGATGACCAGTAAACTGATGCTGCTGGACCATTGTAATCAGTGCTGGCTTCAATTCAAAATTATTAGCATCGACTGCAGGCTGTCTGATCGCTGAGTATTCTTCCTGTATGATTGGTCTCCAGAAATCCTCCATTGTATCAGTGACTGGAGGCCTTCTAGCTTCCTCTATATGTATTTCAACCTGATCCTGCCTTTCTTCTGCCATGGTTGAGTTTTCTGCCTTCTTGGTCTTTCTCAAGCTTCTGAGCGTCCTTTCTATTTCTGTGTCAGCTGGAATCAGATCGGTGTTCTGTTTCCTATGCATCAAAGTTTTTTCTGAAAGCAAAACACACTCCCATTAATAGGATTAGTCAAATCATCAAAAATATTCAATGTGTTTCGTTTAAAAGTTAGTGGCCAAACTGAACCACTGCTTGAAAACTATTTTTGTTCTTTTTTCTTTTAAATGTCCAAATTAGTATATTCCTTCTTTCATCTGAATATTGATTTATTAAATTCTTTCGATCCCCGGCAACGGCGCCATAAAACTTGTTGACAGACCAAAGACACATACAAAATTTACAACACTGCTACCCAAGGACTATGAACTAATCCCCGGCAGCCTTGCCATAAAACTTGTTGACATTATAATATACAAACCAAAAATCTCCTAGAGTAAGTCATTTTCAAATTTGGTTTTGATCTGATATTCTGCAAGTGCACAGGTCGACAAGTAATAAAATGGATTTAAGTCCAGATATCGATCCCTCAGAGATCTCAAGAATTTTAAATCAACTACCCTGACTACTCAATTTCCATACTATTTGGACCACTAAATGATAGTAAGATCCAGCATTAAGGTGCTGGAAAATTAAATGAACATAGGGAGATAACTGAAATGAACAATAAACTTGAATATAAAGAATAAAGAATAAGTAATAGTTAGGAAAAATGAATAGAAATTGAATAATAATCGTTTAGAGAACGCATTAAGATCAATGCTATTGTGAAGAATCAATTCCTGTTGTCAACTTGTAAATTTTTCTTGTGAAATTTCAGATTTCAGAATCTGTCCAAGGCGTTAATAGTTCAGCTGGATCTCTCCACACTTCACATTTCATTATCTAATTTTTGACCTGATTCTCTCGAATACAGGGAATTAGATAACTACTTTTAACAGGGACCTCCTAATTCTGAGTATTTTTCTTTTGCAATACTTCATACCCATTTTATGGACTGTAAACCTTAGCTCCCAAGTTATCGGTCAAGCAAGGATATACAACTTCCAGGTTACTCGTCCTCAAATTAGAATAGATCACCCTCTCCTTGATTAGATCTCAGCTAACACGGGATTGGCCTCACTATCCGAATTGAGGTGAACTCTTTGTTTGTTTAAATGGATAACTCGTTCGACTCGATCTTGATTTCAAGCGAGAAGAGGATGTATCCAAGTAAACTCACAAAGCACAATAGATCTCTAATAGCAGGTTAATATACCTTTAAAGAGATGTTCATAGCTCCCAGGAATGTCATCTCTGTGTCACTCAGAGGACCTCCTTGAAATCAGAGCAATGAAACAAATCTTAGACGGGTATACGAAACTGATATTCAGATCAGAAAACATTAACCCATAACTGAAAGTAAATTCATAAACTGAAATTCGCAATTTGCTGGAAATAGCAATAGGAAAGATAAATTCTGACAATAGCATTCACAAAATGGAAGCTGGGTTCCTCAATTACTGAATTACACACTACAGTATTCCTCTGATCATAAGAATACTGCATTTCGAAACTGGATAAACCGAATTCCAGAAATTTGTCTGAACTTCAACTTTCCAGGTAGTAATTTGAAAAGAATTGAATTCTGTATTCAGCTTCTTCGCAAAACGATTACATCCAATTCCAGAAAATAAAATAAAAATAGAACGATTAATCTAATCTCTAACTATCAACATTGAAGAAAAATAAAAGAAAAGAAAAGAAAAGAAACTAAAAAAATGAGCCTTCAGCTATCCAGACCTCTCGTCTGTGGCCGCCAAGCTGCTTTAATGAGCTGGATAGCTGCGTATTTATAGGGTTCCTCAATTGGGCCCTAATCCCAATGTAGCCTGCTGTGGATTTTAGAGTATCCAGGCCCAAGTCACTGTTCAAGTCGCGACTTCAGTTTCCTTGTCGTGACATCATCGATGTCGCGACATCAATCTCACGTCGCGACATCAACTTACTCTATGTAACCTTGATTTGGTCATTCTTGATGTCGCGACATCACTATCTTGTCGCGACATCTTCTCACGTCTTGGCAGGTTTCAATTGTTCTCTCCTGATGTCGCGACGTCGATATCTTGTCGCGACCTCAGCTCAAGTCATATGCAGTCTTCAACTGATGTCTTCGGATGTCGCGACATCAATCTCTTGTCGCGACATCATCTTATGGAACTGTAGGCTTCAACTGGTCGCTCATGTTGTCGCGACCTCAATATCTTGTCGCGACATCTCTTTATGGCTCTGCATCTTGGATCTGGTCGTTCCTGATGTCACGACGTCGATCCCACGTCGTGACCTCACTTTATGAAGCTTCAACCTTCAACTGAGCAGGTCTTGTGTCACGACTTCGATCTCATGTCGCGACATCAGCTTCTTGTCGTGACAGCAGTTCATTTCCCTTCAGCTTTCATCTTGTGGTTCCTGATGTCGCGACATCGATCTCACCATCGCGTCACGTCGCGACATCAACTTATATCTTTTGAGGCTCCTCTCGTTGTTTTCCGGTGTCGCGACTTCAGTCTTCTGTCGCGACATCAACTTGAGTTCCAGCAGCTTCATCAGTCCAAACCTCTCATAGCTTCAAGGTGCTTCTGTTGTCGCGGCCTCTTATCCCTAGTCACGACATCAACTCTTGTCGCGACCTCACGATGCTGTCGCGACGTCGTTCTCTTAGCTCCTGGTTACCCTTCAGCTGCTTATCTGGTACTTACTGTCGCGACCTGCATCAAATTCCTTCAATTCTCTTGGTGTCGTGACCTCAGAATCTGACTGTGCAAACCCCAAAACTGCATCAATGAATCAGCCAATTGTTTTCGTTTCTGCTCTGCCATTCGACTGCACTTTTCCTCCACTTATTGCTGTATTTTTCTACTTTCTTTCTCTCTTCCTGCTAATAACAATTTTGTGAGTTTCTTCATATTTCTGTATATTAATTATTCATTTCTAGATGAAAATCAAACAGAAAAATGGACTAAAAATAGATGACTTTTAAGCTCATCAAACTCCCCCAAACTTAAAATTTTGCTTGTCCTCAAGCAAAGAAAAAGAAAGAATTGTTTGTCCTCAAACAATAAGGACATTTTTCTGTTTTATTTTACAGCCTTTATCTGTCTACCTTTCTAATCTAGAACTAAAAGATATCACTGTTAATTCAAGTTTCAGTTTTCAGATGAAAGAATAAAGCATGGTATACTTTTATTACAAAATTTCTTGATAAACTAATGTATTTAAACAGTTTATTTATCAAGTCTTACTCTGTGTGTGTGTGCAGGTCAGCAATCCTTCTCAACTTCTTCTTAGTTTTAGTAAATCTTCTGGGAGTTTTCTTAAACTGTTTATTAAGTCCCATATGCTTGTTTTTCATATTGATCTCCACTAATGTAGGTGATTCCAACCTTCAAAATCAATCAGGTCTTTTGGCTTGTAATGTTAGGCTTGGGTAAAAAGGGTAGGATGAATGGAATTTTTAGGTTGAGATTACCCAACTCTTTTTCTTTTCTCCTCAACTGCTATTTCCTCCCTAAAAAAAAAACTCCCCCAAACTTTATGTTTGGGATTCTACCTTGAATTTCTTCTTTTCAAAGCTGTATGCTCCCAATTCTCTTCTGTAATTCGATTTTGGGGAATTTTTCCTTCTAATCGCCCCTTAGGAATTATGCTATGTTTTTGTCTTTTTAGGCTTTCTAACACTCTTAGCGAACTTTGGGTTAGTAGCTCCCATACCAGATGGTATTAGGGTACTAGGTGTTGAAACACCCCTAAGAACTTAATTGTTCAAGAGAGTTAGGCCACAAGACAAAAACTATTCTTTTTAGCTTTCTTTCCTTTTGTATTTTCCTGTCTTCGATCTCTCTTCCTTCACCTTCTCTGTACATCTCTTTTGCCTTTCCCTAATCAAACTCCCCCAAACTTCATCTCTTTCCTCTCCTTTTGAGTTCTTGGGTCATCATAGGTTCTTTACTGGCAGTTTAGTGATAAAGGATGGCTTGGGCTTTTCATTGGCTTATTTTGAAGACATGGAATATCTTGGCTCAAATTCAGGGACTGAGGTGTATGCAAAAGCATATACATAGTGGTGGCTGGAAAAGCTCAAACTGTTCAATAATGGCCTGTATCATTTTTTTGTCGGTTGTTTTCAACTAGGATTTCGCCTCAATCAATATTCAAACAAGTTCTAGGACTGTGGATTACAAATTCTGAATTCCCAGAAAATTTTCCTAATTTCAGTCAAAGTTTCAAAGGTGCTGTTGACTGAGGTGTATTATTTCCTTCAAGACTTGTGTTTATTCACTGTCTAATTACATTAGTTTACCCAAGTACTTTGTTATATCAGAATTAACCAATTCTCTCGATTTTTCAACCCAAACTGAACTTGAACAAAACAGTACATACTCTTAGTTCCAGTTTCATTATTCATGTTCTCCATTCTTTTCAGATAAATTGAACAGAACAGAAATGTTATTTTGATTCTAACAGAAAATAAACTAGTACAGAAACACAATCCATACATCATGATCAACCAATTTGTAAATCAACAGAATTTTATTCAAATATCAAAAAGATTTCGATATTTCACCAACTGTTCATTTACAAACATTCTTTACTAAATTCAAGAAAAACTCTATTTCCTGCTCTAAAATCCTATCTCTTCTCCAGAATGTTGCATCCCCCGCTTCAAAATTTGGTTCCCCAGACCTTGAGCTCCTGATGAGCGATTCGACCGTTAACAAGGTCGTTCAACAAATTGGGGGACCGCTTCCACCTTTTTCTTTGGAGCTTCTTGGTTGATGGATTCTAACTAATCCATATTCCCTTCCCATCAACCGCTCTCTGGATTACACCACATTTTATGGAACAGAGAGTGGAATTGGTTTGTTTTCCGACTCCATTCATTCCATAAAACTGTGATTTTGCAACCCTTGGACTCTTTTTGCTCTCATCTTCTCTTCTCTTCATTCTTTTTGCTTGTTTCTCTTCCTTTGTTCTTCCATTCTTTTATAGTGAGTTGCGTCTCTTGGGAAGAACGAGGTCTTTTATTATTTACTTAAATTTTCGATGAGAAGATTAAATGAGATTCCTCGATTTATGCTCTTCTTATTTTTTCAACGGAGATTAGTGGCTTTTTATTGAGAAGTTTGATCGTTTTTCTTGAGTGTCATTACTTCCTTCTGATTATGCTCCTTGAAACCAAGAGTATTCCACAATTTGGTTAGATCAAGAGATACGTTTCTGTTCTGCATTTATGACCATTTATTCTTTCAAAATTTCAGGATTTGGGTGACTTGTAGTTCAATGAATTTTTAATGAGACTGGACACTGGGTTCAATGTCATAATATTCCCTTTTGAATTCAGTACCTTAACTATTGGGCTATTAAATCAAGACATTAGCTGCTGGAAATCAAGACTTCAGATTTTTATGTTGTGACCTGAAAATCTAAGTCACGACAGGGAATGTTCTTCTATTCTTAGATTTCTGTGATGACTAAATTTTGTCTTTTTGACTTTCTTTTCCACTTATTATTATTCACACTCTCACATTCTTGGTTAACCCTCTCGAACCCATGTTATGTCTCAAAACAATAAACAATCCAAATTACAGCAATATCACAGTTGTTCAATGTCACTCAAAACAACCACAACTCAATTTATTTTTATCATGCAGGAAATTGACAATTTCTATTATTTCTCATATTCAATAGTTAAGCATTCCATGCAAGATAAAAATAAATTCCCCCAAACTTGCAATCATGCTACTTCAAATATAAAATCCTAACAATTATTTCAACTCAAATGCAATTAAAATAAAAGATAGAGAAAGGAATGAGAGACTCCCCTTTTTATTCCAGTCATGTTATATCAGCTGTCCTGAATGTGATTTTAGAGATTCTTCTTTCTGTGCAATCTTCATTCTTTCCACAACTCTGCTTCGTTTTTAGCTTTTAGTTGGACTTCCTTTCATTCAACCAATGTATCAATGCATCCAGCTTGGCCTCTATGGCTGACAATTTGTCCATCACATTCATTCCGCTCTCTTCAGCTCTGCCATTTCTCCCTGAAGATTCAGATGGTCTAATGTTGTTTTCAGCAAGATCCTTCCAAGCAGTATACATATTCTCATCTCCCCCATGTTTGGAATTAGTAATTTTCCATCTTTGTTCAGAAGTAAGGGATGGGGGGAAGAATTTGCTGAAATAAGCTCCCATCAGCTCCTCCCATGTGTTAACAGATTCATATGGTAGTGAGTTAAACCATGTTGCAGCCATATCTCGTAAAGAGAATGGGAACAACTGCAGCTGAATAACTTCTGGCTTCACACCATTCAATTTAATTGAATTTGCTATTCTCAGAAATCGCCCCAAGTGTTCATTGGGATTTTCAGTGGAATGACCAGCGAATTGGTTCTGTTGGACCATGGTTATCAGTGCTGGTTCGAGCTCAAAATCCTTAGCATCGATTGCTGGTTGTTTTATTGCTACATATGTATTGTGGATGAACGAATTCCATAAGTTCTCCATAGTGTCATGCTCTTTGAGGACTGCTGCTGCACATTCCTGGTTGGCTGCACCGTTTAATCCTTCATCTGTCATGGCTGCTGTTTCAGCTCTTTTTGTCTTTCTTAAGCTCCTTGAGTGTTCTCTCCAATTCAGTGAATGCTGGAATCAGATCAGATCCCTATTTCCTGTGCATTAAAGGTCTTCCTGAAATCAAAGTACACTCAGATCAATAGGATTAGCCATACAACAAATATTTTCAACATGGCAGGTTAAATGTTAGTGGTTAAAATTAACCACTGCTTGAAAAACTATTTTTGTTCTTTTTCTTTTAAAATGTCCAAATTAGTATTTCCTTCTTTTGTCTGAATATTGATTTATTAAATTCTTTCGATCCCCGGCAACGGCGCCATAAAACTTGTTGACAGACCAAAGACACATACAAAATTTACAACACTGCTACCCAAGGACTATGAACTAATCCCCGGCAGCCTTGCCATAAAACTTGTTGACATTATAATATACAAACCAAAAATCTCCTAGAGTAAGTCATTTTCAAAGTTTGGTTTTGATCTGATATTCTGCAAGTGCACAGGTCGACAAGTAATAAAATGGATTTAAGTCCAGATATCGATCCCTCAGAGATCTCAAGAATTTTAAATCAACTACCCTGACTACTCAATTTCCATACTATTTGGACCACTAAATGATAGTAAGATCCAGCATTAAAGGTGCTGGAAAATTAAATGAACATAGAGAGATAACTGAAATGAACAATAAACTTGAATAGAAAGAATAAAGAATAAGTAATAGTTAGGAAAAATGAATAGAAATTGAATAATAATCGTTTAGAGAACGCATTAAGATAAATGCTATTGTGAAGAATCAATTCCTGTTGTCAACTTGTAAATTTTTCTTGTGAAATTCAGATTTCAAAATTTGTCCAAGGCGTTTATAGTTCAGCTGGATTTCTCCACACTTCACATTTCATTATCTAATTTTTGACCTGATTCTCTCGAATACAGGGAATTAGATAACTACTTTTAAACAGGGACCTCCTAATTCTGAGTATTTTTCTTTTGCAATACTTCATACCCATTTTATGGACTGTAAACCTTAGCTCCCAAGTTATCGGTCAAGCAAGGATATACAACTTCCAGGTTACTCGTCCTCAAATTAGAATAGATCACCCTCTCCTTGATTAGATCTCAGCTAACACGGGATTGGCCTCACTATCCGAATTGAGGTGAACTCTTTGGTTGTTTAAATGGATAACTCGTTCGACTCGATCTTGATTTCAAGCGAGAAGAGGATGTATCCAAGTAAACTCACAAAGCACAATAGATCTCTAATAGCAGGTTAATATACCTTTAAAGAGATGTTCATAGCTCCCAGGAATGTCATCTCTGTGTCACTCAGAGGACCTCCTTGAAATCAGAGCAATGAAACAAATCCTAGACGGGTATACGAAACTGATATTCAGATCCAGAAAACATTTAACCCAAAACTGAAAGTAAATTCATAAACTGAAATTCGCAATTTGCTGGAAATAGCAATAGGAAAGATAAATTCTGACAATAGCATTCACAAAATGGAAGCTGGGTTCCTCAATTACTGAATTACACACTACAGTATTCCTCTGATCATAAGAATACTGCATTTCGAAACTGGATAAACCGAATTCCAGAAATTTGTCTGAACTTCAACTTTCCAGGTAGTAATTTGAAAAGAATTGAATTCTGTATTCAGCTTCTTCGCAAAACGATTACATCCAATTCCAGAAAATAAAATAAAAATAGAACGATTAATCTAATCTCTAACTATCAACATTGAAGAAAAATAAAAGAAAAGAAAAGAAAAGAAAACTAAAAAATGGAGCCTTCAGCTATCCAGACCTCTCGTCTGTGGCCGCCAAGCTGCTTTAATGAGCTGGATAGCTGCGTATTTATAGGGTTCCTCAATTGGGCCCTAATCCCAATGTAGCCTGCTGTGGATTTTAGAGTATCCAGGCCCAGGTCACTGTTCAAGTCGCGACTTCAGTTTCCTTGTCGTGACATCATCGATGTCGCGACATCAATCTCACGTCGCGACATCAACTTACTCTATGTAACCTTGATTTGGTCATTCTTGATGTCGCGACATCAATATCTTGTCGCGACATCTTCTCACGTCTTGGCAGGTTTCAATTGTTCTCTCCTGATGTCGCGACGTCGATATCTTGTCGCGACCTCAGCTCAAGTCATATGCAGTCTTCAACTGATGTCTTCGGATGTCGCGACATCAATCTCTTGTCGCGACATCATCTTATGGAACTGTAGGCTTCAACTGGTCGCTCATGTTGTCGCGACCTCAATATCTTGTCGCGACATCTCTTTATGGCTCTGCATCTTGGATCTGGTCGTTCCTGATGTCACGACGTCGATCCCACGTCGCGACCTCACTTTATGAAGCTTCAACCTTCAACTGAGCAGGTCTTGTGTCACGACTTCGATCTCATGTCGCGACATCATCTTCTTGTCGTGACAGCAGTTCATTTCCCTTCAGCTTTCATCTTGTGGTTCCTGATGTCGCGACATCGATCTCACGTCGCGACATCAACTTAGTTCTCTGGGGCTTTCAACTGGTTGCTCCTGATGTCGCGACCTCGATCTCACGTCGCGACATCAACTTATATCTTTTGAGGCTCCTCTCGTTG
Source organism: Sapria himalayana (assembly GCA_029783825.1). Taxonomy (NCBI): domain Eukaryota; kingdom Viridiplantae; phylum Streptophyta; class Magnoliopsida; order Malpighiales; family Rafflesiaceae; genus Sapria; species Sapria himalayana. Next base: position 3,338 of record JAREIK010007247.1, on the reverse strand, counting down.
TTTTCCGGTGTCGCGACTTCAGTCTTCTGTCGCGACATCAACTTGAGTTCCAGCAGCTTCATCAGTCCAAACCTCTTATAGCTTCAAGGTGCTTCTGTTGTCGCGGCCTCTTATCCCTAGTCACGACATCAACTCTTGTCGCGACCTCACGATGCTGTCGCGACGTCGTTCTCTTAGCTCCTGGTTACCCTTCAGCTGCTTATCTGGTACTTACTGTCGCGACCTGCATCAAATTCCTTAAATTTTCTTGGTGTCGTGACTTCAGGATCTGACTGTGCAAACCCCAAAACTGCATCAATGAATCAGCCAATTGTTTTCGTTTCTGCTCTGCCATTCGACTGCACTTTTCCTCCACTTATTGCTGTATTTTTCTACTGCTTTTTCTTCTTTCTTCCATTCTACCTGCTAATAACAAATGGGTGAGTTTCTTCATATTTCTGCAAAGTAATTGTCTCTTTTGATATGAAAATTAAACAGAAAAATGGACTAAAAATAGATGACTTTTAAGCTCATAAGTGCTACTATTGCAAGAGTTTGACTTGGAGATCAAGGATAAAAAGGGGTGTGACAATGTGATAGCTGATCACTTGTCCAAGAGTAGAAAGAAGCACTGCTGAAGAAGAGAAAGTAATATTAACAGAGACTTCCCAGATGTGCAACTGTTTAAAGTTTCCTTCCAACTTCCATGGTATGCTGATATTGTGAACTATTTAGCTTGTGAAGTAGTTCCTTCAGAATTCAGCTACCAACAGAAGAGGAAACTCAGAACTGACAGCAGGTATTATATTTGGGATGATCCACTATTATTTAAAAGAGGTGCTGACATGATAATAAGAAGATGTGTGCCAGAAAATGAACAAGGCAAAATTCTGAATGAATGCCATGCATCACCATATGGGGGGGGGCATTTTTCAGGAGAAAGAACAGCTCATAAGATACTCCAATCTGGATTTTATTGGCCCACTATCTTCAGAGATTGTGCTGAGTGGGTTAAATTGTGTGATAGATGCCAAAAGATTGGAAATATCAGCAGCATAAATGAAATGCCCCTAAGAGGTATAATGGTGGTGCAAATCTTTGATGTATGGGGAATAGATTTTATGGGACCATTCCCACCATCATTTGGGAACCTGTACATACTACTAGCAGTTGATTATGTTTCCAAATGGGTAGAAGCAGTGGCTTGTCCAAGGAATGATGCTAATACAGTTGTGAGCTTCTTGCAAAAAATATTTTGAGCAGATTTGGAACACCCAGAACTATCATTAGTGATGGGGGAAGCCATTTTGCAAACAAAATATTTGCAAAACTCATGAGCAGGTATGGGATCAAGCACGTAATGAGTCTAGCTTATCATCCCCAGATTAATGAACAAGCAGAAATTTCCAACAGGATATTAAAAGAATACTTGAAAAGACTGTGAGCTCAAGCAGGAAAGATTGGTCTTCCAAACTTGATGATGCACTTTGGGCTTATAGGACTGCATACAAAACTCCCATTGGAATGTCCCCATACAGAATTGTTTTTGGCAAACCATGTCACCTACCTCTGGAATTGGAATACAAGGCAATGTGGGCCATCAAGAAGTTGAACTTCGATTTTAAAACTGCAAGGGAAGAGAGATTGCTCCAACTGTCTGAACTGGAAGAATTGAGAAATGAAGCCTATGATAATGCTAGAATCTACAATGATAAGACAAAGAAATGGCATGATCAAAGGATCCTGAGGAAAGAGTTCAGAGCAGGGGAACAGGTTCTACTGTTTAATTCTAGACTGAAAATTCTTTCTAGGAAAGTTGAAATCCAAATGGAGTGGGCCATACACAGTGGTGTCAAGCAATACATTTGGAGCAGTGACATTAAGGACTGATACTGGAGAAGAATTCAAAGTCAATGGATAAGACTGAAGCACTATCTAAGCAGGGGGAAGGAATGGAAGAGCTCCAGCAGTTATCTAGAAAGAAGAAGAACCAAACACAAGTCCATGAGGACTCAAAACTGAGCAGCTGATGGGAGGCAACCCATAGAAAATTTAGTTTCTGCTTTTAGATTTTGAATTTTTTTTGCAGTAATTTCGTTTTGATTAGTTCTTATAAGATAGATTTAATTTTGAGAAGTTAATTGTAGTTTAATTAATTTTCTTGAATCATGCAGTATGCGTCTGCAAGGCTGAAAGAATGAGTGAGAAAAGCAACTCCAGGACACCTCCAGCAACTTGCAGAAATGTCACGACATGAACAAAGGGGGGTAACTTTCTCCTAAACCAAACCTGTGAAATATGAGTGAATTGCTTGTTGAATTTCTGCTTGGAGATGCCTGAATAAATGTCTAAAGGAGTATAGGATTAATAAAGGAATTCAAGTTTTTGAGATCATTAACTAAGGCAGGTCGCGACAGAAACAAAAACTTGAAAATAAAAAGTCACGACATGGGACAACACAATATCTAAAAAAAAAAAACCTATTTATGTCGCACAAACTTAGTATGTCGCGACATAAAAAGGGTCCTGTGCCAGCTACTCACCCCTCTTAAATGCCCTAAAATTAATGTTCTTAAATAAAAGTGAGGCGAAATTGATGTCGCGACAAGCGAATTTAATGAAATAATAATTAGCCCACAAAACTTGATTGAATTGCAACTGTTGGAGAACTTCTTCCCACTCCCGCTCCAATTTCCAAAAACGTTCATCCTCCCTTCCTTCTGATTCTAAATTCCTGAAAACCTTAGCTCTCAAAATCTTCAGAAAACTTCCTTCCGTTTCAAATGGCTGAAACTCAAACCTGTACCTAACCTGGAAGAGATCATGGAGGAATATTGTGCAACCAGAAGAAGAAATCCGACAGGAAGAACCGATGGAAGAGATGCCCACAGAAGCACCAGAAGCACCAGCAGTTCTGAAGAAAGAACGGACAGGAAAGGGAAAAGCAAGAGAAGAAGAAGTAGAAGATTTTGTGTCAAAGGAAGCTTATTCCAACTGGAAGAAGCACTATGCCAACAAGGGGTTCGTATCAGAAAGAAGATTCAGAAACCCTATTACCCCTTTCAAGGAGATGATTGAACAAAGAGGTTGGGAAGCTTTCTGCGCACATCAAAAGTCAGGCTACACAGCAGTGGTGAAGGAATTTTATTCAAATCTGGTAGGTAGGAAAGACAACACTGTGTTCGTCAGAGGAGTGTGGGTACCATATGGAGCCAAGGCCATTAACGAAGCCTATGGAATGGCAGGGCACAAGCATGGGTCCAAATTCAAAAAGCTCTTGGAAAACCCAAATTTTAAGAAGATTGCCAAAAAGCTCACTGAAGGAAAAGCACAACTGGGACAAGGGGAAGGAGGACCAA
>JAREIK010007246.1:0-28357 GCA_029783825.1 Sapria himalayana | reverse complement strand
CTGGTGAATCTGGTTATAATAAGATGGAAATGTGGCAGTATGAAGAACAGATAAAGACAATTAAAAGTCTTTTAACCGAAATAAAAGGAGAAATTATGCATATATATAGAGAAGCTAATGTTGTAGCAGACAACATAGCCAATGAAGGTTTGAAGAAGGGTTTACAAGAGTTTGAGGGAGCTGAGATTCCAAAAAAAAATATAAGGGCTTAATCATATTAGATAAATTAGAATTCAAAAGTAGTAGCTGGAAAACAAATCTTTGATCTCTCCGGTCCTATGGTGTAATCATAAATATATATTGATCTGCTTTGGTTTTTAGGTTCACAGGTATACTCAAGATGAAAGGAACATCCTATGGAAGATCGCCTGATATATAAATCAATGTACTTTACGTATGCTTAAAGTGAAGGGACGGCAAAACAATATAAGGCAGAGAGTGAGGCTGCCAAAATAAAGTTTATCACCGGCTAGGAGGCAATTAAATTATATATACTACTTTTATCTTTTGGCTTGTATTGCAGGGGAGACAGGCAGATGCATACATGACTGCTACTATTTTCTATTAAATACATGAAGCTGGATAAAGCTACTACTGGAGGTGTAGTGATTTAATGCATGCTTTGCTTTTTGTTTAAGGGTGTAAAATGGGTTAAGAGCTGTAATAAAGGCAATATAAATTCTGTTATGCTGATTGAAGTGCAGGGGTTTGAGGTAGAGAGGCTATCAAGAATTAAAACAATATTAAAACAGCCTGCAAGGGGCAGTGAATGGTTTTGCTATTGATAGATACCAGTACTTTCTATGTTATTGGCATTGTGTCTATTTTGCAAGGGCAAAGGCATAGATATTAGTAGGTAGAATAGGAAAGGAAATATGAATATAATAGTAGAGATGCTGCCAAAATACTAAACAAAAGCAGGACAAAAAAGTGGCTGTAGAGGAGAAAGGGACTAACAAAAAGCACAAGGGATAGAGAATTAAAAGATTAACAGACCGAACTTCAAGTAAAATAGCCTATTGTGCAGAATCAAAGTGAAATGATGCATTTAGAGATAAGATAAGTAGATTCAATTCTAAAATAATGTGTATTGTTTATTTATTTTATTCAAGGGTGTAAAAGGGTAAAAGGGTAGTTCTAGATTGTAAAAATGGTATTCCTCCGTCAAAAGAGATGGCTTCTTATTAATAAAACAAAATTTCAAAAAAAAAAGAAAAATAAAAAGAATTTTAAGAATTAGGAGCATAAGAAAAATAAGAAGAATAATAAGATTAAGAAGAATAAGAAAAATAAGAAGAAGAATAAGAATAAGTAGTATAAGAATAATAAAAAAAGAAAATAAGAAAAATAAGAAGAATAAGAAAAATAAGAATAATACAAACAATAAGAATAATAAGAATAATACAAACAATAAGAATAATAAGAAGAATAAGAAGAATAAGAAGAATAAGAAGAATAGAAGAATTAGAAGAATTAGAAGAATAAAAAGAATAAATAGAATATGAAGAATAAAGAGAATAAGAAGAATAAGAAGAATTAGAAAAATTAATAGAATATGAAGAATAAAAAGAATTAGAAGAATTAGAAGAATAATTAGAATTAGAAGAATATGAAGAATAAGTAGAATAATAAAAATGAGAAGAATAAGAAGAATAAGAAGAAAGAAGATTAGGAAGAAAATAAGAAGAAGAATAAGAAGAATAAGAAGAATAAGAAGAATAAGAAGAATAGAAGAATAATAAAATAAGTAGATTAAGAAGAATAGGAAGATAGAATAATAATAAGAATAAGAATAATAAGAATAAGAAGTTTAAGAAGAATAAGAAGAGTAATAAGAATAAGAAGAATAATAATAAGAATAATAGAATAATAAAAATAATAAGAATAATAAGAGAATAAGAAGAATAAGAGGAATAAGAATAATAAGAATAATAGAATAATAAGAAAATATGAAGAAAAATAAGAATATTAATAATAAGAAGAATAAGAAAAATTAGAAGAAAAAAGAAATAATAAAAAATGCTCTCAACTTTCTAGAGAGTGAAGCAGCCATTGTTGAGTGAAGAAGCTCAATTTTCAAGCTAAATGGAGAAATCCAATTACTCTAACAAAAATTCATTTGCATCACTATTCAATGGGACCGAGCCAGTATTTTTGATATTTGATGTGAAAAATGGTGAGCCTTCTATAATTTTTTCGAATGAGAAACTAACAAAGCTTACTGATATGTTTAAGCTCATGCTTATCGAGAAGTTCTCCCATGGCCGACCCGTATTCAAATACATTCATGATTTTCTTGCTTCATTAAAGTTGAGTGAAGCGGTAAGTATGACTTGGTTTGATGAGAAACATATATTCCTCCGTTTCAAGGAGGAAGACGACTTCCTCCGAATATGGCTTAGAAAATAGTGTACATTCGGGGTACCCTATGCATGTCCTCAAGTGGTGCCAAGCTTTACTCCTCGAAAAAACCAACACAGGCCCTGGTATGGTTTAATTTACTAAACCTCCTTCTTCATTTTTCTTCACAAGCTTCCTCTATACTCAATCGACCTTTGCTTAGGCAAACCATGGGTCATTTCTGAAGCCACGGCATGCATGACTAGACCAAGTAGGGCCAATTTTTGTATTGAAATAAACCTTAGAAATCTTCCCTCGAATAAAGTATGGATTGGTAGTAACTCCTCAAATGGATTATGGCAGAAGGTTATTCCAGAATCCATGCTAAGTTAATGCATAAATTACCTTAGAATGGGACATGAAATAACAGAATGTATGGTGCAATGAGGGATGAAAAAATTGGGTTTAAGGCGAGGAAAGGTTGAAGCATGGTATGGGTGAAGAGGGGGCAGAGAGAAGAAGAAGGAGCTATGAAATTGGGCAAGGAGGAGAGTGTAGAAGATAGAAGGAATGCATCAATCCTCACAGTGAGAAAGGGGCAGAAGGGAGGTAGGGCTTATATGCAAATTGTGAGTGTTAGAGAGAGGGATGAAGAGAGTTTAGAAGAAGCATTGGAAAAAATTGAAGAAGGGTCTGCTGGAAAAAAGAATGATGTGAAGTGAGAGGGGGAAAAGCGAAAGAAAGATGTAGAGGCAAGGGTAGAAAAGGATATAGAAAGGTATAGAGTGAAAGTAATTAGGAAATGGCTTGCCGAAACATCAAGGATGATAGAAGGAATAAGGGCAGAAGGGAGGATAGTAAATAGTAGGGTCGAGGTAGGAGAAGGAGGAAGGAGAAGATAAAAGGAGCAGTAAAAATTAAAGAAATAGAGAGATTTAATTAGGGGGGTGATGACCTTCTCTCGGAAGAGGGCTCAGAGGCAAAAAGCTGGTCATTTATAAGACAGAATAAAGAGGAAGTGAGGCATATCTCTAATCTTCCTCAGGATGATTGAATGAATAGAATATGTTTAGATTCATCCCACAAAATAGAGAAGCGCAATTAAAGAATTAAGAAGAATGAGGAAATGCCTAGAAAAAATGAAACTAGGAAAAGAGCAGGTGCCACCTAGCTCAAGTAAAGCATCAAGAAATAAGAAAAAATATTAAAATATGAAGTATGATTTGAAATGCATCACTAGAGCACAAACAATATTTATATAGATATGTTTAATAGCCTGTATTGGAATATAAGAGGAGTGGCGCATACTCCTAAGATAAATAGAATTAAAAGGCTAATTATAATACACAAAATTAATATTGTAATCTTAGCTGAACCAATGGTAAAAAAAGAAGAAATATAAAAAATTAAAAATTTGATTGGCTTCGATCATGCCTATTCGAATCTGAATGGTAAGTAATATGTCTTGTGGAATAAGTCAATGAAGTTTGAAATATTGATAGAAGCTGAGCAAATTATCAGCTTCAAATTAGGTAAATCAGATTCGATCATTTTAGCAGTGTACTCTAGCAATGCTAGAGAAGATAGGAAATTGTTATGGCAAGCAATGGATGATCTAGCTGCAAAGAAAACTCCGTGGATTGTTGGAGGAAATTTTAATTTGATTAGAAATCCTAGTGAAAAAAGGGGAGGTTGACCTCCTGACCAGATTGCTTAACACACAATGGGTGGACAAGATGGGAGGAATAAAAATCAAACATCTAAGTAGAACCTGCTCAGATCATATCCCGCTCCTTATGGCATTTGAGGTAAGTGGGAAAAACTATGGGTTTAAATTTCAAAACATGTGGGGATTGCATAAGGATTTGATACCATAGTAAATGAATCATGGGAAATCTAGTTTCGGGCAACCCTATGTAAAAACTGGCAAAAAAAACATCGAACCTTGCTAATAGCACTTGCTAAATGGAATAAAAAGATTTTTGGAAGTATTAGTAAAAATATTTAAGAAGTTAAACAGATGGTTGAGATGCATGAAATAGAATATGAATAGAGGCAAGATGACGTCTATAGAATTGAGTTAAGTTAAGCAAGAGCACAACTGAGGCTTTAAATGCACATGGAAGAAGGTTTTTGGAAATAGAGAGCCAGAGTGAAGTGGCTAAAAGATGGAGTCAAAAATATGAAATAATTCAATGCTATGGCAAAAATAAGAAGGCCGAAACAAAAAATAAAAAGATTAAAATTAGCAAATGGGAAATGGTTAGAAAAGGAAGATGAAATAAAAAATGAACTAAAAAAGCATTTTACAAATCATTTATGCAATTCAAACACACCTAGAAGGGCTTCATTAATGCAGTATATTGAGAGGAAGGTCTTAGAAAAGATAACAAAAAATTGGAAGAACTTCTCATAGAGGAAGAGGTAAAGGAGGTAGTGCTTAGTGTGAACAAAGATAGTGCGGTAGGTTCAGATGGGTGGAATAACAGTTTTTTTCAGCGTAGTTGACATTTTATCAAAAAAGAGCTAGTAGCGGCTTTTGCTAGTATCTTTGTTGGCACGGAGATTACAAAAGTGTAGGCTAATTTTTATAGTACTGATTCCTAAGAAGGCTAATCCACAGACAGGTGAAGATTATAGGCCAATTAGCCTATGTAATTCAATTTATAAGATTTTAGCTAAATTACTACAATGCAGGCTAAGCAAAATTCTTCCGTCTATCATATTTGTTGAACAAACCACTTTTGTCAAGGATAGGTTGATAATGGAAAATATTAATTTAGCTTCAAAAATCATAAAATAATAGGAGCTAAATCAAGAGGGCATAACGTAATATTTAAACTGGATTGTTCAAAGCATTCGATAGAGTTAAATGAGATATTTTGTGCTATTTAATGAGAAAGATGAGCTTTTGAAATTTTGGATAAACCTAATGCATAGATGCATTTCTAGCACATGAGTTAAAATTATCATAAACGGACAGGCTTGTGAATAATTTAAACCAACAAGAGGGCTTAGACAAGGGGACCCACTCTCACCATCCTTATTTAACATTTATCTAGAGCTCTTTATATTAAATCTAAAAAAGGATATGAGAGAGGTAAAAATCATTACATATAAACAGCCAAGGAGCACATCAACTATGAGCTGCTTGGCGTATGTGGATGATATTATTGTCTTCTCAAATGCAAGTAGCAGATCCATTATAAATTTGATGAAGTTATTATAGAATTTGGAGGAAGAATCGGGGCAAGTGTTAAATATAAATAAATGCCAATTTATAATTGCAAAGAACACACCTGAAAACATAGCCACAAAAATAAAATATTTCACAGGCTTCATGCATAAAAAAGGAGCTCTAAGCTACTTAGGTTCCCAATTTATGAAGGAAGATTGAAGGAGGAGTATTTTGTAGGTCTGGTTGAAAAGGTGAGGCAAAAGATTGTGGGTTGGAAAGAAGACCTAATAAATATGGCAGGAAAAATTATGTTAATCATGCATGTGCTACAAGGAATGCAAGCATACACTTTAATGGCTTTACAAACACCAAAAAACATAATCACAAAGCTTGAAAAAGAAATGTCTAATTTTTTATGGGTTAAAAGGGAAGGAAAAAATAAAACTCATTAGAAAAGATGAGGAGAGCTCTGTTTCCTAATGGAGGAAGGTGGTTTAGGTTTCTATAGATTGAATGATATAGCCAAAGCTTGGGCTTGTAAAAATTTGTGGAGTTTAAAAAATAATAAAAGAGGTAGTCTTTGGGTGGCATATATGAAAGCTAGATATAGCCTGAGTGATAAAGCATTCAAGAATCCAAAAAAAGGTTACAAAAAGTTGGAAGCTGATGTGTAAGCAACAAATCATTGTGGAGAAGCATGCGATACTAAAAAGCTCCGGTTGTAAATGGTCTTTGAACCTACAAGAAAAATTTATGCTAAAAAGTCTAAAGAGCTTGTTAGAAATAAAAAACATCCACAATATATTTTTGAAAGAACATGGACAAAGGTGCTCCGGCAAAAATGAATGTGTTCAAGTGGAAACTTCTCTCAAATGGGATTCCTGTCGACACGAATATATGGAGGAAAGGCATAAGATTAGCTCCAGATGCGAATGCTGTAATCAAGATATAGAAAACTTGGATAATCTTTTTTTAAAAGGAAAAATACCTCAGAAAATATGGAATAAATTAGAAATGGATGCAGATGTAAAAGCTAGTACAACATCACTTGAATAGAAGTTGAAAAAATGGAGGGATAGTTATACTAAAAATAAGATTTTAAAATGGATAAGAAATTACATTCTGCATATCATAGTCTAGTGCTTATGGAAGTCCAGAAACAAAAGTTAGTTCGATGGTGATCTGATGAATGCCATAACCATATTTGAAGAAATTAAAAATGAAAGCGCATTTATTTTGGCCTATAATCCGATAAAATTGAGTAGTATAGGACAAGATGAGAACATGAAGTTAACTTGGGGTCTCTCTACACGTGTTAAGAAAATGCCAGCAATAATAGTTATCAGCTGGAATAAGCCCCCTCAAAGTGGTTTAGTTCTAAACATATATGGGATCTTTAAGAGAGATATGGGAGTACCGGGTGGGGGAGGTGTGATTAGAAATTAAGAGGGAAATGTAATAAAAGCATTCACAATGGGAGGTATGGCCTCCTCAAATGCTGAAATTAAATCATTATACAAAGGAATGACAATGTGTAAGGAAAATAACTTTTTAAATATTGAAGTTCAGGTAGATTTGAGCCTACTAGTTGATTTAGTGATAGGTAACTTAGATTTATAAAAGTTTTAGGATGACATTAATAAAATTAAAAGTTTAATAGAAGAATTAAATGGTAAAATCACACATTTTTAGGGATGCAAATGTCGTGGTTGATAAATTAGCTAATGAAGGTAGAGAGAAAGGAGCATAGGAATTTGATGGTGTTAGTATTCCGAATAAATTCAAAGGATTAATAAAATTTAGATAAAATAAGTTTCCCCTATATTATAGTTCAAAAAATTAAAGATTAGAACGAAATAAGTTGAAGCTAGGTGGAAATGTTTAATTCTTAGTTTTTTTAACTTGTTAATTTGTAGATATTAATATATGCAGGAGAAGTTATTCAAGAGTCCCCCTAGTCCTGAGGGGGGACTATAAAAAGATAGACTAATTAAAAAAAGGGCACAACTGTTTGTGACAATCTGTTTTGTAGGTTTTGCTGAGGAGGGCAAGAAGGCACAACTATTTGTTGTAAACTGCCATTATGCTAACAGGGGGGTGGTATAACCCTAGGGGTAGTGGATTATATTTGTAGTTGCTTGAATTTATTTTGTAGGTTCTTACTAAGGAGGTCAAGAGGGCACAGTTGTTTGCTGCAAACTGCCATTATAATTGTGGCAGAGAAAACAAGCTGCATGTGCTAGTCATAAAGGGTAGGAGGTAGTGAAACATATAGAATGGAAGGATGCTTGTTATTTGTTTTGCAGATTCATTTACTTCAGGAGCAAGCTAAGAATGGAGGTATGCAAGATGCCAAGCACTGAAAGTAAGTGTGTGTAAAATGTTCGAATGATGTTACTGGTTGTGTGTATGGGTCTGGAAAAGTAAGTGTTTGTTTCAAGGTTTAAGGGGAATGTAGTCTAATGGGTAAGCAGTCTATTATGCTTGTAGAAAGATTAGGTAAGTGGGGGTTTGTTGAGCAGTCTGTTGTGTGAGAGTCTGTTAAGTGTCTGTGGTGGGAGTGTTTTTGGTCAAGCTTCAGTAGGAGCATTGCTAAGGAAGGAAGCATGATTAAATGGAATCTCTTGGAGGAGCTCGGGAAAGGTAGGAGGTGAAAAGGGCATGAGAAAGATAGGAAAACATATTATCGCAACCTTGAAATTCAACAAAATCTAGAAAAATGCATGGCCCAATGTAGAAACTAAAAAGAATAAGAAGAATAAAAAGAATAAGAAGATTAAGAAGAATATGAAGAATAATAAGAATATGAAGAATAAGAAGAATAATAAGAATATGAAGTATAAGAAGAATAAGAAGAATAAGAAGAATAATAAGAATAATACGTATAACAAGAATATGAAGAATAATAAGAATATGAAGAATAATAAGAATAAGAAGAATAAAAATAAAAATAATAATAATAATAAGTATAAGAAGAATAAGAAGATTTAAGAAGAATACGAAGAATAATAAGAAAAATATGAATAAGAAGTATAAGAAGAATAAGAAGAGTAAAAAGAGTAAGAAGAGTAAGAGGAAGAAAAATAATAATAATAATAATATGAATAATAAAAATAATAAAAAGAATAATAAGATAAAGAAGAATAAAAAAATAAGAAGAATAAGAATAATTAGAATAATAAGAAGAATTAAAAGAATAAGATTAAAAAGAAGAATAAGAATAATTAGAATAATAAGAAGAATTAAAAGAATAAGATTAAAAAGAAGAATAAGAAGAATAGGAAGAATATGAAGAATAAGACGAATAAGAAGGATAATAAGAATATGAAGAATAAGATGAATAAGATGAATAAGATGAATAAGAAGAAAAGAAGAATAAGAAGAATAAGAAGAATAAGAAATATAAGAAGAATAAGAAGAATACAAATAATAAAAATAAATACCAGAATATGAAGAATAAGAAGAATAAGAAGAATAAGAATAATTAGAAGAATAAAAAGAATAAGAAGAATAAGAAGAATAAGAATAATTAGAAGAATAAAAAGAATAAGATAAATAAGAAGAATATGAAGAATATGAAGAATATGAAGAATAATAAGAATAATAAGTATAAGAAGAATAAGAAGAATAAAAAAAATAAGAATAATAAGAAGATTAATAAAAATAGTAAGAATAAGAAGAATAATAAGAATAATAAGAATAATAAGAATAAGAAGTATAATAAAAATTAGAAGAGTAATAAGAATAAGATGAATAAGAAGAATAATAAGAATAAGAAGAATAATAAAAACAAGAATTAAAATAAGAATAAGAAGAGTAAATAGAATTAGAAAAATAAGAAGCACTACAAGAAAAATCCCATATAGCTATGGACAATTCCCTAGCTAAATGGGAAATTTCCATCTTTAAATTGGAAATAGTGACGGAATACTGACGGATCAAGACCCTTTCTAAAGTGCTTCTTGCTAAATTTTAGCGACCGATGTTTCCCAAGCTAAAAATTAGCGACGAAAAATTCCGTTGCTAAAAAAATTTCGTAGCTAAAATAGCAAGATAAATGAAATATTCTATTGCTAAACAAAAATAATGATGACTAATTCCCTAGCTAAAGTCCTTAGCTAATGAAAATTAGCGACTGAATATCCGTTGCTAATTTTAAGATTTCCCTAGCTAAATTAGCTAGGGAAAATTCCCTCGCTAAATTAGATAGGGAAAATTCCCTCGCTAAATTTGCTATGAAAAAATCCCTCCGTAATTTAGCAAGAGAATTTTTCCTAGCTATTTTATTTTCAAAAATATTTACAGAATTTAAAAAATTTTAAAATTTTTTAATTAAATAATGTATTATTTATTAAATTATATTGAATAAAATTTGAAACTATAAATATTTTATAATAAATAAAAAATAAAATCATTTAATATCTCATTCAAATTCAATATTTTACATAATTGAAACAAAAAAATAACAAACTTTTATTCTTATTCATCAATGTATCAACCGATAGTGTAGAAAGTATAATATATCCATTCATTGATGTCGCTTTCCCTCCCCCTGCTCCTCTGATCATCATTTTTCTACTATGACAAAGCTGTCCGAGTCACATGTAATGTCTAGTGAAAAATCTCATCACTTATAGAAGTTGTGTATGAGGAACAATACAGTATCATATCTATAAGAAAATTAAACCACTTAGTCAAATAAAAAAAAGTTATGTTTTAATACATATATAATCATGTAGTATATATGTAAATATATACTAGCAAATCACTCGTACATATATTATTACAGTATATGTGCATATGAATAGCTGTATTAAGTGTACATATAAACTGAGTACAAATATACTCAGTATATATGAACATAAAATACTACTGTATTTAATGTACATATATACTGACTTTTATTCATACGTACATATCTCAATAGTTGTTGTTGCTGCTGCTCTCACTGCCACTCCTGCAGCTACTACAATTTCTGAATCGCTGCCAATTCCACTGCTGCTATCGTAGCTATCGCCATCGCCTCTGCTACCGAAGTTGTAGCCGCCGCCGCTACTGCCACAAATGTGGCCACCGCCTCTACTGCCACACCTACAGCCGCTGGCCACTATGAAGGCTGCCGCCACTGCCCCCGATGAAGAAGCTACTGTTGCATGCCACAGCTATCGCTGCCACAGCTGCTACCGATGTTGTCGTTGTTGCCGTTGCTGCTTATGCCGCTACGGTCACTGCTTCCGGTGCTACCACTACTTCCTGTGCAGCTGGTGCTACCGCCACTGGTATCATTGCTTTCGGTGCAGCCACTACCTCTGCCTCCTATGCAATCGCTCCTTCCACTGCCGCTCCCACCACTGCTACAGCTGCTATAGCCCTCACTGCTGCCGCCGTGTCCTCTGCCCCCACTACCACTTCCGCAGTCGCCGCTGCCATCGCTACCGCTGCTACTACTGATGATAATAGGTTTTTACATACCTATTATAGGCTAAAACTCTATCCAAAAATTTCAGAGCCACGCAAACATTTTCACATATATATAAAAAATAGTTATTATAGAAATTAACAAACACAAATTAAAGTTGTTTGTCATACGGCTTAAACTAAAATTTAATTCAATAATATAATATTTGTATATTAATTTTTTTAAAAACTGAAACTAAAAATGAAAATATTAAATTAAACAAAAAAAATTCATTTAATAACTTATTCTAATACAATATTTTTTAAAAAATAAATAACAAAAAATATATTACATCTTAGTAATCAATGTATCTACCGATTGTGCATAAAGTATAATCTATCAATGCATTAATGTTACTTTCTCTCCCTCTGCTCCTCCGATCACCAACTTTCCGCTGCGAAAAAGCTGTATGAGTCACACTGCTTCATGTCTTTTGAAAAATCACTTCACTTATACAAGATTCATAAGGAAAATAATGTCGTACCACACATGTAAAAAATTTAAACCACTAAATCAAATCAAAAAAAAAATTTAAAAAAAACTATGTTTTGATAAATATATATTACTGTAGAAAAAATGTAAATATATACTAGCATTTCACTCGTACATATATTACTATAGTATTTTTACATATAATTTGTAGTATTATGCGTACATATTTACTGAGTATATCTATACTTAGTATATTTGTACATAAAATACTGTAGAATTATATGTATTTATATACTGTCTATATAGGTACATATATACCACATTTGTTGCCGTTCCTGCTGCTCACACTATCATTGTTACTGCTGCTAATGCTGTCACTATTGCCACCACTGCCGATGTTGCCGTTGCTGCCACTGATGTCACCCCTACCGTCGTTTCCTCTGCTGCCTCCACTACAGCTGCTCCCACTCCCACTACTATCGCTGCTGCCGCCGCTGCCATTGCAGTTGTTGCCACCCCTATCGACGACGCTGCCGCCACTGCTGCTACTGCTGCTACCGCAGCCACTTCTTGCACCAATACCACCACTGCCGCCACTACCCCTACTGCCACCCCTACTACCACCGCTGCTACCGCAGCCACTTCTTGCACCAACACCACCACTGCCGTCACTACCCCTACTGCCGCCCCTACTACCACCGCTGCCATAGCTACCTCTGATGATAAAAGGCTTTTACATACCTATAATATGCTACAACTCTACCCAAAAATTTTGGAAAAACGCAAACATATTCACACATATATAAAAATTGTTATTATAGACATGAACAAACAAAAATTACACTTAAATGTCATACAGTTTCAACAAAAATTTAATTAAATAATTTAATATTTTAAAATTAAATTTACTAAAAACAGAAACTATAAATGAAAGTTTTAAATTAAAAAATAAATTCATTCAATAACTTATTCTAATACAATATTTTAAATAACTAAAACAAAAAATAATAAAAATTGTATTACATCTTATTAATCAATATATCTACTTACTGTGCATAAAGTATAATCTATCAATAGTTTGACGTTGTTTCTCTCCCACTGCTCCTCCGATCACCAACTTTCCGTTGGGAAAATGCTATCCGAGTCACGGTGCTTCATGTTTGTTGAAATATGTCTTAACTTATATAAGCTTCATATGAGAAATAATGAGATACCATATCTGTACGAAATTTAAACCACCAAATCAAATCAAAAAAAATAAAAAAATAACTATGTTTTGAAAATATATATTGCTGCAGTAAATATGTACATATATACTAGCATACTCATACATATATTACTATAGTATATTTACATTTAAACTACAATATTATGCATACATATATACTGAGTACATATATATAATTAGTATATATGTACATAAAAAAATGTAGTATTGTAAATATGTATATACTAACTATATACGTACGTATATGCCACATATGTTGTTGTTGCTGCTGTTCCCACTACCACTATCACTCCTGCCACCGTTGCCATGGCAGCTACTGATGCCACAACCGTTGCCGATGCCACTGATGCTTGTGGTGCTACTGCCACTGCTGCTGCGTCCCTACCACTGCCGCCACTACTACCGGTGCCGCTTCTACCGCAGCTGCCACTACCGCTTCTGCAGCTGCGGCCGCTTCTATCATAGCTGCCGCAGTTGCCACTAATGTCGCCTCTACCGCTGATGTCGCCTCACCCCCTGCTGCTGCTACTGCCACTGCCACAGCCACCGTCGCCGCAGCCACTTTTGCTACTGCCGCAGCCTTCGCTGTTGTCTCTACCGCCCACTACCACTACTAACTATAGGCTTTTACATACCTATAATAGGCTTTTACTCTACCCAAAAAATTCAAAGACACAAAAACATATTCACAGATATATAAAAAAATATTATATACATGAACAAACACAAATTAAAGTTTATTGTCATACAACTTCACCAAAAATCCAAAAGATGTCCAGTAATTATATTTAGAGATAAAAAGAGTGCAAAAATAAAATGTTTATAGAATAATAAAGATAAGATAAGCTAGCCATCTTTTTGATAAAGCTGAAATCAGTAAATATGGGACTCATGCATTGGAAGGACCGTAGGAATGTCTGAATGCTTTGAATCAGATATTTTTCTTTTCTCTCACATAATGTGTCCTACAAAGATTCATAATTTGGATAATCAAAAAAGAAAAGAACCAAACCAGGATAAAAAAATTGAAACATGCAAAAAAATATCATAATTATTTATTGCACATCGACAAAAATAAATAACAGTTTAGAAATAATTCTCATACTCAATCATCCTCATAATTTATAGGGAATGCTAGCCTCTCCTGCAATGATTCATAGTTGGATCTCGGAATGCTATCTGATGCGCCAATGCTGCTAACTGTGACTCCATATAGGACATATGCTATTGAATTACTTTTTAAATTTCTTTAATTTCTTACATTTCTTCAATCAAATTAGTTATCTACTCATCCTTTTTTTTCAGTTCGGTCTACATATCTACAATATGATCATTTGTTTCCAGTGTTTTTTGTTCATCCTCCTCATCCACCAATTGTGACAGATGAATTAGAAGCACAACCTCTACAACAAAATGCCACTCCCTTAGAGCTGATTCAATACACCCTGCTTCTTTTGACCTCCTATTGTCTCCAAATAAATTGAATCATAGTCAATTGTTGAAGATCCATAGAACCCTCAACTTGTTGATGAGCAGTTGTCACACGTTCCTCCATTATGTCCTGAGATAAAATAGAGATATAAACTATTCTAGATTTACAAAAAATAAAATAAATATTTTGCATTCAAAACAATTTTCATAATGTACTTTAGTTTTATAAAGTCTAATTAATATAAAAATTTCTTACTGCAATCATCTGAGACTTGTTGTCAACATACTGACCATCCACTTTCTTCACATGCATCTTCCTAAAAATCTCATAAAATTTTGGATCATGACCCAATTCTCCGGCCTAGAATATGTTTTTATTAATTCATAAAAAAACAAATTATAAAAAAATTTATCAAAATTTATAAAACAATGCAGAGATTATATTTATTGGACTTTTAGGACAACCACAAAATATAGATATGTTTAGAATTTTAAATTTGTACCAAATCTCGAGAGTACTCAATACTCGACTTTGAACCTCCTGTGTGTCAATAGATTTCTGTACATAGTCCAGCAACCTCACTTCGTCGATTTTTGCTGGCAATATTTGATTTTTTCTTCACATATGGCTCCTCCCAATAATTAAGCCACTCGAGCCAGTCTTTCTCAGATATAAAATTAGGCTTTTATTTCATTTATTAATTTATGGACAAAATTAGAATACCGTTGAGCAGCTTTGATCTTCCATTATAACTTTATCTTTCCATCATATTTGGGTGCCCATGTGCACTGATTCTATAAATAAAAAAACGACAAAAGAATTTATATTAACAAAAAAACATAATTATTTACTGCTTGAATAATAACCAACATAAAAGTTAAGTAATTAGATAATTATTTTTTAATTCTTTTGTTTTGTTATTTTTACCAGAAAGTCATTAAAATATGACTCCTTTGTTGATTGAGAAACTTTCTTCCAGGAGAAAGCTTTGCCATCAGTCATTTTCTTGAAAGCTTTTGTAATTATAATCGAACACTTGTGAGATAGAATAAAACTGTACAAATAATATATAACATAGAAAACAAGCAAATCATAACAATATAAAAAAAACCACTGAAAGTAACATCAAATTTTTTTTTTCAAATCATTTTTACATTTTCTTTTACCTCTCATCCACATTATTAATTTCTAACTTTGCACTCACTTCAGAGAAATGCACAGCATTTGATGATTTCATTGGTATTATAAATGGGGAACAATCAGTGTAAATTGTGGTATAGAAGATAGAGATGGATCAAAAGTGTTAGCAGGAAGTACAATCGGTGGTATAAAGGTATTAGTAGAGGTCTCAATGATGGTGATGGTGATAAAATGGAGATGGTGATTGTGATGTTGAATTAAAGATATGGTGGCTATGAGATGGTACTAATTTTGGCAACATTATGTAACATACTAGGTGAATTTAGTTCATTTCGGTGTCCACATCCAGCTCTACCATGACCACATGCTTTAGGTGCCATCTTCAGTACAAAATAAATCAAAGAACAAAAAATAGAAATATGATGAACAAGCATGCATTTTCAAATAAAACACACCGATAGATTTCAACAAAATATAAAACATCTTTGATAGTTTAAATTTATAATAAAATTTTAACAATTTAATTATTGGCATCACACTCATCATCCAATGGATCTTCTAATATTTCATCTGATTCCGATAGAAGTTCGAACTCATCTTTTGATAGAAATTGATCATCTTCAATTTCTATTGTGCCACCATTTGAGTCACATAAATTTTTTGGATTGTCATCTACATTCAAAGGCTCAATATTATCTATGTCATCTTCTTGGAATGCCGGTATAATTTCTAAGTCTGCACTTCTTTGTTGCGATGTTCATACTTCAAATTTTGATCGAGCTTTGATCTTGAAAATTGCCCTCCAATCTCTCTTTTCATGAGATAAACTCGTATATGTACAATTATATACTTGAGCAGTTTGAACTGCCATAATAAATGGCTCATATTGATTAGATCTGTGTTTATGGTTAACATCTACTAGCTTATAATCCAAATGAATCTTTGTGTTCACATTTGTAGTAGGATCAAACCACACACACTTAAATAAAACAATCATTTTATTTTTGAGTCCAGGATACTCAAACTCAATAACTTCTTTTAGTTGACCATAATAATCAATCTCATCTACACTATATGATGCGCCTTTAATACATACACAACTATTCATTGTTATTTTAAAAGAATCATGCTCGATTGCGTGAAATTTATATCTATTAACAAATACCCAGGATAGGTTGTCACATATCGAATGGGCCTTTATTTAGATTCTGAATAAAAATATTTGAATCTCCATTTGAAGGATCAATTTCTTGTGACATAAAAAATTGATATTAACAAATAAAGGATAATAATAAATTAAATAATTCAAAATTTAAAACTTAATAATTCTCAAATTATTTTTGAACCAATTCACAAATTCAGTTTCTAGCATATAATCAATATTATTGCTGGAAATTGCTGGTTGCCTATATTTTAACTGCTCAACATAAATACTACACCAATATAAAAAGAGAAAAAAAATGTATATCAATTTTTATTAATTCCTATTAAAGATAAATTTAAACTATGATTAACCTATAACCATTTTGTGTATACATACTCTATGTATGGTACAATCTCTTCACAATTAAGTAAAATGTAGCTCCTAGTTGCTTGTACTCTTCATCTATCATACATCTTTTCATTACTCTTCCAAATTCTTTTTTTGGGTGCTTGAAGATAGATAGTTTTTCACATAATCATCTTCTACCATCACATGACCTTCATAATTCCGTGGCACTTTTTTATACTTTGTATTGACGTGATCATCAAAATAATAAGAACCAAATGATTATGCTTCTTCTACTAAATATGCATTGCAATTGAAGCTTCCACTTTTGCCTTGTTTCTATCATTCAATTTCAACTTATGAAGATACCTACAACCACAATGTTAGGTTTCAATTTGATTAAATTACAATATTACTTAAAATACAAAATAATAAAACACAACAAATTATTTGGTATTTAATCTTTCAAAAGGATACATCCACCTGAACTGCACTGGCCCTGCAATCTTTGCTTCATATGCCAAATGGACCGGCAAATGCTCCATTTGAGTCCAAAAAACTCGGTGGGAATATCCATTCATGCTTACAAATAATAACTAGAAATGTCATTCTCCATCCTTACCATGTCATCCTATTCGATTGTGGTTGTAGTTAGATATTTGAAAAACAAATTAAGTTCTGTAATGACCTTCCAGACACTTAGTGGAAGTAATTCACGGAATGCAATTGGTATTAATTTCTGTATAATACATGACAGTCATGACTTTTCATTCCAATTAATTAAGATTCTTCATATCCCCCATCTACCCATATTTGACACATATCCATTAGGGAATTTCAAATTTTTTAACCAATTCACACAATATATGTCTTACTTTCTTATCAAGTGTGTAGCAAGCTTTAGGTAATTTTCATGTTTCCTCATTCAGTTTCAAATCAGGACGCCGACAATAATCATTTAACTCTTGCCTTGATTTTAAAGTGTCTTTTGTTTTTCGTCTATATTAAGGTCATTGTTGAAAACATGTCAAAAATATTTTTTTCAATATGCATTCACATCTAAGTTATGACGAATAAAATTCAACTTCCAATAGGGCAAGTCCCAAAATAAACTACGTTTTCTCCAGACAAATAATTTGCATATTGGTCTATTACTTTCCAGTAGCATCCTTTTTAGGTTACTTTTTTTCAAACCCAAACTATGAATCTCTGTAATAATATCATCTCCTGAACGAACTGCTAGTGCAACTGTCATCACAGGTTTATTTTTTTGAAATACTATTCTATTTCATCGAAATGGATGATTCGTAGGTAGAAACTTATGATGATTATCAAACCATGACTGTTTGCCACTAACTTTGAGGGTTAATGCATCAGAATTTGTCATGCAATATGGGGATGCGAATCATCCTGCAGTACTCCCTCCAGACGACATTGAATATGTAGGAAAGTTACTTACCATCCACATAAAGGATGCCCACATAATAAAATTTTGCTTTTTTAAGATATCATATGTATCCATGCCAACATCCTATAAATGATTTAACTCTGCAATAAGAGGCTGTAAGAAAACATCCAACATGTCTTTCGGATTTTTTTGGCCTTGGAACCAATATTGACAAAAACATAGATTGCTCCTTCATACACAACCATGGAGGCAAGTAATAAGGCGTCACTATCACTGGTCTTGTTGAATACTATTGTCCAGATTGCCCAAAAGGCTGTAATCCATCAGTGCAGAGATTCAATCTCACATTTCAACTTTCTACTGCAAAATCTTGATGTATATAATTAAAATGCTTCCAAGCATGTGAATCTAATGGATGACGCATTACCCCTTCTTCAACCTCATGCTCGGAATGCCACCTCATATCATTTACTATAGCATTTGATGCATATAGTCTCTATAATCGAGGAATTAATGGAAAATAATACATCTTCTTAAAGACAACTTTCAATTTTGTCACGTATCTACCACATGAGGTGCATTCATAAATCAAGGATGATCACAAAACTTACAGCTAATTAAATCACTATCACCACCCCAATAAATCATGCATCCATTTAAACAATGATCAATTTTTTCCACTGGTAAACCCATTCCTCGTAGCAACTTCTTAGCATTGTAAAAGTGTCAGTGATAAAATTATTTTCCGTAACAATCCCCTTCATCAGTTCTGTCACCTAATCAATAAGTTCTCAGACATATGAAGTTCTGACTTGATGCTAATTAGTCGAGCCAGAAGTGAAAATTGTGAAAGTGTTTTTACAACCAGGCAACAAATCTTTATCTATAGCTTTAAGTATTTCATAAAATTTCTGAGCTTCACGATTAGGTGGTTCATCCATGTAATCCATATCGAAGTCAGCACCAACAGCTTTCATTATCATTCTATGGTATGTGTTTGATGATTCTTCACCACAAGCAAAAGATTCAATACCCTTATTTTGGACAATATTCAGAGCTATTGTACTTTCTCCATGATAAATCCAAATAAAATAATTTGGCACAAAGCCATATTTAGCCAAATGATAACTTATAGTGTTTGCATTATGGAAAATGGATTATTCTGACACTTGCAATGATTACATGGACAATAATTTTTTTATCTATCCATCAATCTCGAATGACTACATGCAAATTGATAAAAGTTTCAAACCCAGTCAAAAAATATTATTCAAAAATCCATTAATAACCCTTATGTACATCCACTGATTATCTGAGCTCATTTTACACTTTATTTACAAAAATAATGCCCAATCATTATTATAAATAAAACATTCTATTACTTCAAAATATACAAATAATTAAATAAAATTACATATAGATGAATATTTAAAAATTAAATATTGTGAATATCGAGGCAATGCATTTGTAAAATCTATATTAATAGATAAAATAATTTTTAGCATGATAAAGATTAATAGATATCACAGTTATACTAGATAAAGGGTGCAAAGTGCGATAATGCACAAGAAAGGAAAACAAAAAAAAGACATTTAATGTTTGAAGGAGGAGAGGGAGAGAGAGAGAGAGAGAGAGAGATGGTGGGGAGAGAAAGAGGGGTAAATAAATGGGGAGATGGGGGGAGAGAGAGAGAGAAAGAGAGGAGATAGAGAAGGAGGGAGAGAGAGGGGTAGAGAAATGGTGAAAGGGAGAGAGATGGAAAGAGAGAGAGAGGAAAAGAGAGAGGGAGAGAGAGGGAAAGAGAGAGAAAGATGGAAAGAGAGGAATAGAGAGGGGGAGAGAGAGGGAGAGAGAGGGAGAGAGAGGGAGAGAGAGGGAAAGAGAGAGAAAGATGGAAAGAGAGGAATAGAGAGGGGGAGAGAGAGGGAGAGAGAGGGGGAGAGAAAGAGAGAGAACAAGCAAGAAAGGAGAGCGAGAAAGAAAATAACAAGAGAGAGAGAATGACACATAATGAGAAAGAGGAATAGAGTGACAGAAAGAATTAGAGGAGAGAGAGAGAGAGAGAGACACATAGAGAGTGTAGTGTTAGAATGAAAAATTATATAAAAGAAAATAAAATTTCTTCAGTATAAACTTATCAAATATTACATCATTTGTCATACATAAGTTCATATTTGGGCCTGCGGCCCAAGGGCTGAGATTAGATAAGAGTACGACCCTTATTTGTATTATACCATATATGAGTCTGATCAACGGATACTCTCATTCTACGTGCTTACATATTGTTGATATTATATTTTATGTCAGTTAATTTCAAATTAGTTCAACAGATTAATATCATCCCATATATAATTATATGTTAGGATGCATATAGTAAATGTAGTTATAGATAGTTACATATAGGTAAACATATATTTATATATAGATATATGCGTACAAGTAGTTATAAGTAAATATAAATAAATGTATACAAAGTTATAAAAAATTATATAGATTTACATTATGCATACATAATTAAAAATAAAGTTATATTTATTTATATAGAGTTATTTATAGTAATAAGAATATTTATATATATTTATACACATATAGTTAAACATTGTGTTGTATGTTTTTAAAAATATAATTATAAATATTGTTACATTTAGTTATATATATAGGTACACGTATAGTTAAACTTATATTTATACATGTATGTATATATTTGTTCATATAATTTCATATATTCATACATATAGTTATGTATAGGTATGGATTTACTAAAATACATTTTTTATACTAATATATAAAAATCTATATTAAATATATGTTGTTAATTATATATTTAAATATATGTTATACATTAATAATGTAAAATTATGTATAGTTATATGTTATTATACATATCATATATTTAGTCATAAAAAATTATATATCGTTAAACATTTAGTTATATATATATATATTCATATGAGAAGTTATATTTAGTTATACATAAATATATACAAAGTTATAAAATATATAGATTTACATATATGTATACATACATGTGGTTATACATATAGTTACACGTATAGTTAAAGATATATCTATACATGAATGTATATATATTTATTTATATAATTTTACATATCTATACCTATAGTTATGTATAGGTATATATATAGTAAAATACATTTTTGTATACTAATATAAACAAATGTATATTAAATATAAGTTGTAAATTATATAATTAAAAATAGTTATGTATAATGCTTTTATAGTAATACTTATAATAAGATACAATTATTTATAGTTATATGTTATTATACATATAGTATATATAACTATAATTATTTTTATATTGTTAAATATATAGTTATATATAGATATATTCATATAAATAGTATAAATAAATATACAAAGTTATAAATAAATATATAGATTTACATATATGCTATACATACTTATAAATATAGTTATATTAATTATATAGAGTGTTATATAGTTATACAATTATTTATATAGTTATACAAATATTTATATATAGTCATACAACTTCAATAAATATCTAAAATATGGCCAGCAATGATGCTTAGAGAGAGAGAGAGAGAAAGAATAATACTCTATTTCTACAATTTTCCACATGATAGAAAGTTACTTTGAATGGCCATTTACTACAGCTTCTATAGCGAGGAGATGTTCTGCTAAAGCATCATAAATTTTTTTTCATATATCTACATGTCCATATATATATATATATATATATATATATATATAGAAAAAAATATGAAGATTAATACATGAAAATAAAAAAAAAAGATGATATATAAAAAATAATACTCAATTAATAATAATATATAACTAAAACTCATGCCATTACATAAGGAATAAAAAGATTGATGAAACTGTACATATCGAGTATTCCCATAAAAAATAAACAACTAAATAAAATAAATAAAACTTACAATAATATAATATATGAATAAAATTATAAAATGACATTATATTTATTAAATATAATAAAATTCACTTATAAATACAAAAAAATTATAAAATACTCTTAATCTATCTGAATTCATCTCATCCTAGTATCTCAAGATAAAAAAATTTAAAAATACAATATAATTCTCAATAGTTTTAAAATTTTTATTTTTATTTATAACTTATTAATGTTCTTTATAATTCATTTTGCTGTATTATTATAATATCTTACTATTTTTTATTATATTGTATTGAAGTTATTAAAATTATAATATTTTATATTTATTTTATTAAGATATGAAATAATATTTAATAATATATGTTATGGACTAAAAATTAATTAGTAAATATTTATATATCATATTAATCTATAAAAGAGTACTCACATAAAAGAGTACTCACATATATTCGCTAGTACTATAAAGTAATGTTTCATTAATGATACATACATTTCTATAATACTTCTCATATTTTCTTATATTCTTTATTACTATTTATTACAAGATACATCTGCCACAAATTTTGTGAAACATGAAACTTAGATTAAAACTTGTAGGTTACAACTAATAGTTATGGTACTCAACTAATAACTACAATGTTCAAATAACAATTGCTACTCATATTTATTAATTTTTTAAATTGTTTAAAATAAACATATTGCAGCATAGAAAAATTACTGTGTGTTAAAAGATGATGTTATTAACATGGCTAGTTAAAGGGTGTCCTACCGAATGTTGTTGTAAAGAGAATACTCTTGTATGGCATGAAATTCATCAATGTTACAGAGATACCCAAACTCTTCATAATCCATAGTTGGTAATGGTATAAATTATAGTTAATATAAATTTGGTATAAGTTGAATAGTTAAAATAATAATAAACTACATTGTTGTGGCTAAAATCATAAATCGAAGTTGATAAAACATTATTGGCAGAAAAAAATCTATTGTGTTGCATGCCATTGTGGGGTTTATAAACAATAAATATTTCTAAATATTTTTAATAGTTTTATATCCTCTATCTAAATCAAAAATGTTATAGATTTAAAATATTATATTTTTTTTATCTACCTACCCTTCTCTCAAACTCAACCCAAAATTATTATTTGTCTCATATATAAGCCATGAGGCTTCATGATTAGAATAGGTAAAACTCATGTCCCAACATCTTAACAACATGATAAATGATAACACCATGGAAAATGTATCCACCATCTACGAGGATTGGACTCATATTTTCAGTGTTAGAGTATTCATCATCTTTTGCCGATCAGTCTACCATGTTGTTGGTTCTGATATTTATTACCATGCTATTTATTTTTAAGAATATTATTCTTGATAGTAATTATGTACAAAAAAGTTTGGTTGATATATTTTATACTATCTTAGCTTGAGTGTCCATAACACATTGCTATATGTTGATTTTATTATATCAGTATGAAATCATTATTTTAATATTACTAAACATGATACAACAAGTTCACTCATCACTAACACAAGAAAGATAACAAGGAATCACACACTAAAAGACATCTATTGAAGAAATATTGAAATTATTAGAAATATAAGTGTTTTATTACATGTGTGAATATTATTGAGTTTTCTAAAAGTTATAGAATAGTTCAAACTAATTCAATCGAGTATAATCAATTTAATATAATTTGACATGCTAAACTATTATTTCATTTATTTTATTTATTTTATTTATGTTATTTATTTATTTATGTTATTTATTTTTTTATGTTATTTATTTATTTATGTTATTTATTTTATTATATAAAATTTTATTTTATTTTATTTTTGAATTCAATCATTTTTGAATTCAATCATTATTTTATTATATACTATTTATGTAGATATCAAGTTGGCATACCTAAATATGTATACTAGTTACGTATATAATACACATTAATATTGATGTAAACTATTTTTGTAAATATAAAGTTGGCAAACCTAAATATATATTCTGTTTATATATTGAGGAGGAATGAGGAGGAATTCGTTAACAAAAAAGTATCAAAGCATTATATCATAGTGTGTATGGTGATTAAAGAAGAAAATCAGAAATGACAACCCATTATCGATGAATGCATCAGAACAAAAATAGTATCTAAGCATCAGAATCAACACAATACAAAACATTATATCACAAATGAATTAAGCATTTAAAAGAAGTTTTTATACATTATCCAAGCATACCGAATGGTGATTAAAGAAGAAAATTGGAAACAAAAAAAATAGAATAAAAATGCTTACTCTTCGATTAAGTAATTCAACGATAATCGATGAACGTACCTTAAATCAATAACAAAAAAAAACTTAAACCTCAAATGATTTTTCGTATAATCAACGACGAGAGATAATGGTGGAATGAGGAGGATATCGGCCTCTGTTAGAGATGCGTCAATTCGAGAGAGAAAATGTTTATTTTAGGATAATATTTATATTTTTAATTATTAAAACATTAAATAAACAATATAGATATATATATATATATAAAATAAAATACTCATTAATTTTATTTACTATCAAAATTTTCAACAAAATTAATGTGCATGTAGCAAGGTACAAATGAAAAACAAATACCTTACAAGTTATTATTATTATATTAATTAAATAATAAATATATAAACAATACTAAAAATATGTTTTTCATAATAAAAATATCAAATATGTACGAAATTAACAAACTTTATATAATAAGACATGAATGAAAAGATGATTTGTCTTCTAGGGGCTCGCCTAAAAGTTATAAAATACTCTTAATTTTATATAATCTATAAAAATTTTTATTTTATGGTTATAAATTTTTAAGAATTCTTATTTATTTTTACAAAGATAATATGAAATAAAAACATAATGTTTAAAGTTAATTGTAAAAATATTACTCAATTGTTTAATTTTTATAAATTTTAGTAGGATTAAACATCAATATATTTATTTATAATTATTATTTTATTCTCTTTTAACTTTATTGAAAAATTATATTTTTTATATTTCAAGATTTTCAAGATTTGTATTATTTATTTATCTAAAAGTTTTCTATAATCATAAAATTTGTTTAATACTTATAATAATATTAATATTTACTAGTTTATTCATCAATAAAGATATTTATAATATTATTTTATATTTTATCATACAATGAGTTAATTTACATTTAAATTATTAGTAATTTTAATGTATGTTAATTTAAATTTTAAATTATCGAAAAAATTAGTATACTTATTGAATTAATTATTTAATGTTACTTTAATTTAAATTATTTAGTTTCTTAATTAAAAATATTACAAAAATTTTTTGTATAATTTTTTTATAAAATTAATACATCATTAAAATAGTTATTTTAGTCCTTATTAATATAATGTTTTTTTTGTATTTTTATATATTTTAAATTAAGTATTTATTATATCATTTTTTTAATTTTACAAGGAGAATGTGTATATCAAGATTTCTCATCCATAAACGAATAACATAAATTTAATAAACAGATTTAAATAAAATATTAAAACAAATAATAAATAAAAAAATTATATAATTAAATATTGGCTTGGGAAATATCATCCCTAAATCCGTAGCTAAATTACGGATTTTATAAGGTAGAGAAAATTCGTTGCAATATTACGAATTTTACTAGCTAGAAAAAAGATGTCGCTAAATTACAAATTTTATTAGCAAGGGAAATTACGTTTCTAAATCAGTCACAAAATTTAGGATTTTATTTTCTACGGAAATTCCATCTCTAATTTAAGGATTTTATTAGCTAGGGATATTTGCGCGCTATATCTGCAGCTAAAATGCATATTTTATTATCAAGTGATAGTTCGTCGCTAAATCCGCCGCAAAATCAGGATTTTATTAGCAAAGGAAAGTCCATCACTAAATCATGGATTATATTAGCAAGAAAAAATTCATCTCTAAATCCATCACTAAATCAAGGATTATTTTAGCAAAGGAAAATACATACCTAAATCTGTCACTACATAAATGATTTTATTAGCAAGGTAAAATCCGTAGCTAAATCCGTAGCTAAATCATGATTTTATTAGCAAGGGAAATTCCATCGCTAAATCTGTCGCTAAATCAATGATTTTATTTGCTAGGAATATTCGTCACTAAATACGTTGCTAATTTCAAGGGTTTATTAGTGAGGGATATTCCATCGCTAAATCCATCTCAAATTTCAATGTTTTATTACAGGGAAATTCAGTCGCTAAATCCATCGCAAATTCAAGGATTTTATTATATAGGGAATATCCATCGCCAATCCGTCGCTAATTTCAGGCTTTTATTAGCGAGGGATATTACATAGACATTCAAATAGACCCGGACATAGTGGTAAACCTAATTAACAAAAATATAGTGAGATGGAAATACAAGGAAGAAATTGAAAAAATTCTACAAGTAATGAAAACATTAGATTTCTCTATTTAACACATATTCAAAAAGGGTAATTCCCTTGCGGATAAGGTAGCCAAAGAAGGAAGAATAATAGGAGAACAAGAATATAAGAAAGAGAACCTTACAGATAAATATACAGGTATTCTAAAAATGGATAGGAAAGAGTATCCTTATATTAGAAAATAAAATTATAGAAATAAGGTAATCTATAGTAAAGCAGTACTATAAGTTTAGAAGCATTCTAAGTGCTTCTTACAGGTATAAGTTCATATATAAGCTGCCAGATTACAAGGTGAACCAAGAAGCAGAGTTTACTCCTAGGAAAAATCTAGAGCAGTGGGTATTATGGAAAAGTCAGATAAAGGTTTTGTGATTCAAGAGTTACCTAGTCTTGAGGGGTGACTTATTTGAATCACCCTGCCAAACTATAGGGTTAATTATCTGTATTACAGGGTAAAAGTTAGATAAGTCATCAAATCTAGGAGAGGAACTTAACAGGGCAAAAGTTCCATGTTGGTAAGGGTTTTAAAATGATAAAGAAGAAAAGGGTGGGTAATGATTTGGCCTGGTTTTTTTGCAGGATGTTAAGAGAAGGAGAAGAACAACAAGCAGAAACAGAAATGGAAATTATCCGAGAATGGGCAGATGGTGCCCTTAAAGAAAGCATCTCAGCACATGAATAGAGATTGAATATCAGGAAGATGGTTTACAAGGAACTAGGTGGACAACAACAAACAGACAATTTGAGGGGAAAGCAATAACTGAAACTTATGATGACCAATGGCATGACTGCAGAACTAGTTAAGGCTCATAAGATAATTCAGATTCTAGAACAATAAGAGGCTCGTTGAGCCATCATAGAGAACTAGATAAAAATATAATCCCTAGAATTGCTTTTCTATTTAATTTTGTTTTTATTATTAAGTAAGGGGTGTAACAGGGTAAAGGGTAGAATATAGATTGTAAAAATGGTATTCCGCCGCCAAAAGAGAGGGTTATTATAATAATAAAAAAACTTTCTAAAAAAAAGAAAAAAAAAGAATAAGCAGAATAATAAGAAAAAGAAGAATAAGAATAATAATAAGAATATGAAGAATAAAAAAGAATAACATGAATAAGAAGAATATAAACAATATTAAGAATAAAGAAAACAAGAAGAATAAGAAGAATAAAAATAAAAAAAATACGAAGAATAAGAAGAAAAAATAGAATAAAAAGAATAAGTATAATAAAAAAAATAAGAAAAAATTAAGAATAAGAAGAATTAAAAGAATTAGAAGAATAAGAATAAAATAAGAATAAGAAGAATAAAAAGAATTAGAAAAATATGAAGTATTAGAAAAAAGAAAATAAGAAGAATACGAAAAATAAGAAAATAAAAATAATAAGAATAATAAGAAGAATAATAAGAATAAGGATAATAAGAATAAATATAATATCAAGAAACAGAAATAAGAAAAAAATAAAAAGAATAGGAAAAATTAGAAGAATTACAACAAATAAAAAATTAGAAGAATAAGAAGAATAAAAAAAGAAATTAGAAGAAAAAGAAAATTAAAAAGATAAGAAGAATAAAAGATAAAGAAGAATAAGAAGATTAAAGATTAAGAAGAATAAGAAGAAAATAATAATAATAATAATAATAATAATAATAAGTAGAATAAGAAGAATGAAGATTTAGAAGAAGAAAAAGAATAAGAAGAATAAGAATAATAAATAGAATAAGAAGAATAAATAGAATAGAAGATAAGAAGAATAAAAAGAATACAAAGAAAAAGAATAATAAGAAGAATAAGAAGAATAATAAGAATAAGAAAATAAGAAGAATAAGAAGATAAAGAAAAAATAGAAGAAAAAAAGGATAAGAAGAATAATAAGAATAATAAGAATAATAAGAATAATAGAAAGAAA
>JAREIK010007245.1:0-41886 GCA_029783825.1 Sapria himalayana | reverse complement strand
GGTTAAAAATAGACTAATATATAGATAGATAGATATATAGTTAGCTTGATAGAAAGATCGATAGACAGATAGATAGACAAATAGATAGACAACTAAAAGACATATAGATAGATAGATAAATAAATATATAGATAGATAGATAGATATTGAAATTGATATACATATTGATAAATAGATAGATATTGAAATTGATATACATATTGATAAATAGATAGATAGACAAAGAGATAAATAGTTAAATAGATAGATATATAGATACATAGATAGATAGATTGAAGAACATATTGATAGTTAGATTGGATAGATAGTTATATAGAAATAAAGAAAGAAAGATAGATAGATAAATAGATAGAATGGCATATAGATAAATAGACTAATAGATAGATAGAAAGATAAAAATATAGATAGTCAAATAGATAGATAGATAGATAAACTAAAAGATATATAGATAGATATATATATAGTTAGAAAGATAGATAGATTAACTACAGATAGACAGTTATATAAAAAGTTCTATATATAGAACGAAAGATAGATAGATTGATAGATATATATATATATATATATTGATAGAAAAATAGATAGATATATAAACATATAAATTGACATATAGATAGATATATATATATAGATATATAGATAGATAGATAGAAATATAAATTGGAAGACACATAGATACACAAATTTATAAAAATAATAATAGACATATTGATGGGTAGATATATAGACAAATTAATAGATAGATTGATAGAAAGAGAGATAGACAAATTAATAGACAATTAGATAGATAGATATCAAATATATAAACTAATCAAAATATAGATAGATAGATATACAAATATATCTTCAATTCAATAGATAGATAGATAGACGTATCATTAGACAAATAAATAAACAAATAATTAAATATATAGATAGATATATAAATAGATAGATCAATAGTTAGACAAATGGATATACATATAGATGGATAGATAAATAGATAGATATATGTGTAAATAAATAGATAGGGAGAAAGATAGACCAATAGATAGACAGATATATAGTTACACAGATAGATTGATAGATATATAGAAATATAGAAAGAAAGATAGAGAGATAGAATTATAGAAAGATAAATAAATATATAGATCGATAAATAGATACGTAGATAAATAGACAGATAGATGGAAAGATATATAGATAGATTATATAGATATATAGATAGATAAATATGTAGATTATTAGCGAGATAGATAGATAGATGAATATACATATAGATAGATTGATAGAAGGATAGATAGATTATTCGAGATATAGATAGACATATAGATATACAAATAGATATAGAGATAGATAGATAGATAGACAGATAGATAAATAGAATATTAGACAGACAAATCGATAGATAGTTATACAAATAAATAGATAATTAGATAGCTAGATAGACACATAAATAGATAGATTATTAAACAAATTGATAGATAGATATATAGATAGATAGATAGATAGATAAATACATAGATAAATAGACAGATAGATAGATAGATAGTCAAATAGATAGATATATAGACATATAGATGGACAGATAAATAGATAGACAAATAGATAGAAAGATAGATAGACAAATTAGTAGACATTCAAACATACAGATAAACTGACAAATAGATAGGTAAACAAATAGATATATCATTTAATAGATATATTGATAGATAGAAATATATATATATATATATATATATATATATATATAGACAAATATATAGAAAAATATATAGACAAATAGATATTATATAGATAGATAGATAGTTTGGTAAACAAATTCAGAGATTGATAAATAGATAGATATATAGACAAATAAAAATAGAGAAAGAAATAATATAAGATAAATAGCTAGAAAGATAGATAGACAAATAGATAGAATAATAGATTGACAAATAGATACACTGATAGATAGATAGATAAATTGATAGACACACCGACAACTAGATTTATAGAATGAATGACAGATAGATGGAGAGAAAGACAAAGACATAAATTGTTATATAGAAAGATAGAACAACAAATATATAGATAGAAAGATTGATAGATAGTCAAATAAAACAAACAAACATATAGACCTATAAAAGATATATAGATAGATAGATAGTTTGGTAGATATATTAATAGTTAAGTAGATTGAGTGATTGATTGATATACAAATAGACAGACATACAGATAGATCGACAGATAAATAAATAGATATATAAGTAGATTGATATATAGATATTCATATATAGAAACATTGAGATTAAAATATAGTTTGCCATATTGATAGATACATTGATAGTTAGATTGATATAAACATTGTTATAAAAATTGATATATAGATCAAAAAATATATAGATAGATAGAGAGATTAATTGATTGATATATTGATTGATTGATAGATATATAGATAGAAAAATAAATAGATTGATATATACATAGATAAATAGATAGATTGCTAGATAGATAGATAAACAATACATATGCAGATAAAAGATAAATAGATAGATAGTTATAGAGATAGGTAGATAGATAGATAGACATATCGATAGTGAAATAGATAGATACATATATATATATATATATATATATATATATATATAATATATATAGCTACAAAGATAGACAGATAGATAGAATGATAGATAGACTGATATATATAAAGATAGATAGATATATAGATAGTTAGGTAGATAGACAGATAGATAGTTAGACAAATAAAAAGATAGATAGTTAGACAGATAGATAGGTAGATAAATAGATAGATAGATAGATCGTTAGATAGTTAGATAGACACATATATAGAAAAATAGATAGGTATACAGATAGACAAACAGATTGATTGATTGATTTATTTATAAACATTTAGATTGACACATTGGTAGACATATTAATATATATATTGACAAATTTATAGATTGATTGATATAAAGATTAATAGACAGATTGATATATAGATTCATAGATAGATAGATTTACAAATTAAATGATAGACAAATAGATATATAGATAGATAAATAGATAGACAAATAAATAGATAGATACATAAATAGATAGATAAATATATAGATAGATAGCTAGATAAAAAATTTGTAGATATATAGATATATATAAGGAAAAACAGATAGATATATAGTTATATAGACAGAAAGATTGATAAAGAAAAAGATAGATTGATAGATACATAGATTGATTGATTATTATATAGATAGATACATAGATATATAGATAATAGATAGACATATAGATAAATAAAAAATAATCAAAGATAAATAGATAGATAGATAGATATTAGACAAATAGATAGATAAATAGATATGATGATAGATAATTAAATAGATAGACATGTAGATTGATAGATAGATAGACAAATAGAAAATAGATAAATAGACAAATAGATAGACAGATAGATAGATTATTTGATAGATAGATATATAAATAGATAGATTGATGGATGTATTATTACAAAGATATATAGACAAATATATAGATAAATAGATAGACTAAAAGATAAATAGATAGTTAGATAGTTAGATAGATAGAAAAATAGATTGATTGAAAGATAGATAGGAAAAAAGATGATAAAAGGATAGACTCATAGATAAATAGACAAATTGATTGATTGATTGATTGAAAAATAGATTGATAGATAGATAAATAGGTATATAGATAGATAGAGGGAAAGCTATTTAATTAGACAGATAATTAGACAGATAGATAGATAGATATATTGATAGATATATATATTGAAAGATGGATATAAAGTTAAATAGATTAAGATATAGAAAAATAAACACATATAAAGATAGATATATAGATAGATAAAAAGATAAATAGATAGATAGATATAGATAGATAGATCGATATATAGGTAGATAGGCAGATAGATAGATACATAGATAGATTATTAGATTGGTAGATAAACAGATTGATAGACAGATAAATTTATACATAGATCGATCGATAAATATATAGATAGAAAGTTAGAAAAAGAGATAGATTGATACATATAAAGATAGATATACACATAGATTGACAGATAAAATGATAGATAGAAAGATAAATGGATACATTTATAATAAGATAGATATATTGATAGATAGAGAGATAGATTGATACATTTACATTAAGAAAGATAGATTGATAGATAAATAAATAGAATGATAAATAGATAGATTGATAGAAATATAGATAGATAGATAGATAGACAAATTAATAGACTAAAAGATAGATAAAAAGATAGACAAATAGATTGATAGAAATATAGATAGATAGATTGATGGATAGATAGAGAGATAGATAGATATATATATATATATATAGACAGAGAAATAGATAGATAGACAGATAGATAGTCACATATAAAGATATATAGATAAATAGATAGATAGATTGATAAAAATATAGGTAGAAAGATAGATCGATTGATTGATAGAAAGATTAATAGACAGATAGATAGATAGATTTGTAGATAGATTGATACATAATTGGATATAAAAATTGATAGAAATAATAATATATAGATAGCTAAGACAAATTAAAAGATAGAAAGAAAGACATATAGATTTATATATATATTGGTAGATAGATAGATAGATAGATAAATATAAAAATATATAAATATATAGATTAATAGATTATTTGACAAATTGATAGAAAGATAGATAGACAAATATATCGATATATAGATAGATATATAGATAGATTGGTATATAGATCAATAAATAGATTATTAGATAGGTCGATGCATAGATATATGAAAAATTTATATACACACATCTAGATAGATAGATAAATAGATAGATAGATATATTGATAGATAGTTAGATAGATAAATTAGTGATATAGATAGATTGATAGATAGATAAAAATACAGATAAACAGATTTATAGATAGATAGATAGATAGATAGATATTTAGATAGATAGATAGATAGATAATATATAAATAGATAGACAAATATATTGTCAGATAGATAGATAGATGATAGACATATAGATAGACTTATAGATAGGCAAATAGATAGGTAGATAGACCGACATATAGATAGATAGATATATAAATAGATAAATAGATAGAAAGATAGACAGATAAATAGATAGATAGTCAGACAAATAGTTAGGAAAAACAGACAGTCAGGTAGATAGATAGTTTGGAAGATAGACATTAAGGGAAAAAGTTAGACAACTAGATAGATAAACATATAGATAGGCAGAAAAAGAGACAGACAAATAGACATAGACATAGATAAATATATAGATAGATAAATAGTTCGATAGACAGATTGATTAACAAATAGATAGACAAATAGGTAGATTGATTTATTTTATATTGAAAGATAGAAAGAAAGAAAGATAGATAGATATATAGTTTGATTGATTGATATAAAAATAAATAGACAGATAGATATACAGATAGATAAATAGAAAGAAAGAATGATAGATAGATAGATAGGCAGATAGATAGACAAAAAGTTATACAGAAAGATTGACAAATTGATATACAGAAAGATAAATAGAGAGATTGACAAATAGACATGTAGATAGAAAGATATATAAATAGATAGATATACATACATACATATAAATAAATATATAGATAAATAAATAGACAGACAAATTGATAAATAAATTGAATGATATATAAATTTACAAATAGATAGATAGATAGACAAATAAACAGACATATAGATAGACACATAGATTGATACATAGATAGACAGATAGATTGATTGATTGATTGATTGACATATTAATAGATAGATTAAGAGTCAGAATGATAGATAGAGTGATAGAAAGATTAATGCATAGTTTCATATACAAATTTGATTGAGAGATTGATATACATATAGATAGACAAATTGAAAGACAGATACATAAATATATTTTTAGATAGAAAGAAAGAATGATATATAGATAGTTGATAGAATGATACATAGACAAATATATATATATATATATATAGGTAGAATGATAGATATATAGATAGACAATTAGATAGAAAAATAGATAGACAAATAAATACCCAGATAGATAGAGAGATAGATAAACAAATAATTACAAAGATAGATACCTAGATAATAATCATATAGCTAGATAGATCGATAGACATATACTTATATAGAGAGAAAGACATATATATAGACAGATAATAACACTAATATATAGATAGATAGATTAAAAGATAGATATATAGACAAACAGTGAGATATCTAAATAGATAGATAGACAAATAGATAGTTAGTTAGATAGACAGATAGACAGATAGCTATATGGATAAATAGATATATAGATAGATAGATATACAAATAAATAGATAGATAGACAAACAAATAGTCATGTAGATAAGTAGATAGATAGATAGGCAGAAAAATAGACCGATAGATAAATTAATTAATAGACACATAAATAGATACATAAATAGTTTGATAGACAAATTGATCAATAGATCGATAAAGAAATAGGAAGATTTATTGATAAATAAATTGATAGGTAGAACAATATAAAGATATACATATAAATAGATAGATAGATAGATAGATAGACAATTAGATAGATAGATAGATAGACAAATAGATAGATTAATAGACAGATAGATAGATAAATAGAAAGAAAGATAGATAGCCATATAGATAGAGATAAATATAATTGAAAGATAGCCAAATAGATAGAGAGAAATATTTATAGATAGATAGATAGATAATAGATAGATAGATAGTTAAATAAATAGATAGATAGATAGATATATAGATAGTTAGATAGATAGACAAATACATTTATAGATAGACAGATAGACAGACAGACAAATAGATAGATAATTAGATAGATAGTTAGATAAATAGATAAATAGACATATAGATAGACACATATGATACATATAGATAGACAGATAGTAAGATAGATAGATAGATTTATTGTTTGATAGGCAAATTAATAGATAGATTAATAGATAGATTTATAGATAGTTTGATTGACAGATTGATATACAATTTGATATAAAAATTGATAAGAGATTAATAGATTGAAAGATATATAGATTGAAAAACATGTAGATAGATAAATTGCTAGATAGTTTGATAGACAAATAGATACATAGATAAGTAGATAGATATTTAGATGGATATATAGACAAATTTTTAGAAAGATAGAAAGAAAGATAGATAAATAGACAGATTGATCAGATAGATAGATAGTCAGAATGAAAGATAGATAAATAGATAGATATACAAATAGATCGTTAAATCGACAGATAGATAGATACATAGATAAATATATACATAGATAGTCATATAAATAGACAGATAGATGGATGGATAAAAAGACATATAGATTGATAGATAGATTAATATGCAGATAGATAGATAGATAGACAGATATATTGATAGATATATATTTAGTTAGATTGATAGATAGATAGATAGTTACATAGATAAAAAATTGATAGACAAATACATAGATAGATACATCGACAAATAGATAGACAAATAGGTAGATAGATTGACAGATAGATGGATAGATTGATTGATTAATAGATAAATAGATAGATAAACATACAAATATTTATGTAGGCAAATTGTTAGGTAGATTGATAGTTAGGCTGATTGACAATTAAAAAGACTAATAGATATCCAGACATATAGATTGATAAACATTCAGACAACCAGACACATAGACAAACTGACAGATAGACAAACTGACAAATAGATAGATAGATAGATAGTCAGACAGACAGACAAATAGATAGATAAATATTTTGACAAACAGATTGATAGATACATTGATCAACAAATAGTTAGATTAAATGATAAATAGATTGATATAATGAAAGATAGATAGGTAGATAGATAAATAAATAGACAAATAGATAGATAAATAGATAGATATATAGATAGATATATAGATACACATATAAATAAACAGATATATATACTGACAGATAGACACCTAGATAGTCAGATAGAAAGATAGATAGATAGATATACCAATAGATAGACATATATATGGACCAATATATATTCATATTAATATAAACATTGATAGATAGATAGATTGATAGATTTATAGATAGATTGATAGACAGATTGATATATAGATTAATAGAAAGATATATATAAAGATAGATAGTTAAATAGATAGATAGACAGATAGAATGAAAAAAAGAAATATACATAGATAGATAGTTAGATAGATAGAAATATAGAAAGATAGATAGATAGATAGATAGATTTATAGATAGATAGATAGATAGATAGATATATATATATATATATATATATATATATATAGACAGATATATAGAGAGATAGATAGATAAATTAATAGATAGACAAATATTTAGATTGATTGAGAGATAGATAGATAGATAGATAGACAAATAGATTGATAGTGATATATAGATAGATAGATAGATTGATTGATTGATAAATAGATAGATAGATATATAGATAGACAGATAGATAGACAGACAGACAGATTAATTGATTGATTGTTTGATAAATAGAAGAGATAGATAGATTGAAAAATAGATAAATAGATAAATAGTCAAATAGATAGATATATAGATATATAAATATATAGATAGCCATTTAGACAGACAGACAAATAGATACATAGATAAATAGATATATAGATAGATAGACACATACACTATAACAAATTATCTATTTAGCTATGAAAATTTACTAGGCAAATAATCCCTAGCTAATTTCAAAGGTATTAGCTATGGAATAGCAAGATATGTTTGATTTTATATCAAATGAATAATTTGTGATGGATTTTTGATGGAATAGCAATAAAAATTTTCAATGGAACAATATCTCTAGCCAATATTGTCTTAGATTTTTGTACAAAGATTGGCGGCAAATTTATCAACGAATTTATAGATGGATTTTTCCTAGCTAATTAGCTACAGTAAAAATCCTCACTAAATAATTATCTTGAAATTAATTTTTAGAATTTAATATTAATAGCCATGCTTTTGAATTTTAAAAATCAGAGGCCAGCGTTGTGAATTCTGGATATAGATTTTTAAAAATTTTCATATGCTGGCATTGGGAATGATGACTATTTAATTAAACCAATGGTCATCATTCACAATGCCAGCATTTGAATTTCAAAAATTATTAAATGCCGACTTTATGAATGACTACTATTTAATCAAACGAATGGTCGTCATTCTCAATGCCAGCTATTGAATTTAAAAATTTTCAACTACTGGCATTGGGAACGATTGCTATTTAATTAAACTAATATCTGTCATTCATAACACTAGCTTTTGAACGAATTTATCCCTGTCTGATCTTCTTCTCCCTTCCTCCATTTTTATTTTATTCATTTTCACCTAATCCCCCGAATTTTTCAGCCATTTATTCCACCAGTGGCCTCCTTCCCTCCACCAAACCCTACAGCTGCAAACAATTCAGCATTTGCATATTATATAGAAATTTTCATCAGTCTTCTAATTATCCACATCTCAAGTGCAAGAAATTAAATTATAGGATACATAGATTTTATTGTATCCAACTGAAAAAATTAAAAAATAAATTAAAACCATATCTCAAACTAACACACGCACACATGAGTTCTAATCGTCCAACAAATACATAAGAATGCTAAACATCAAATCATATCTATGATGCAGAACTACCAATCTTCTCCCATGTCCCATAAAAGAGTTGCAGGTGCCTCCAGCCTTTTTTTGTTCATAGTCAACAAGTACTCTCGCAATCTAATCCCATGTATGAACAATCTCTTAAAGATATTGGTTGTGGGAGGCATCATACTGAGTGGCTCAAACTTGATTTCACCTTGGCAACAAAATATGTACGCTCCTTTCTGTTTCAATCAAAACACACAAAACATCACATGCAACAAAAAATAGATAAGCATATTTATTTAAAACACTTGAAGAAGATAAATTTAACACACACACACAACTTTAGTAGGAATTGTGTCTAAGATGATCCGAGAATATCTTGGATAATCAGAAGGAACAAGCACTTTTAGAGGACTTGTGTCAATATGGGGGTAGGAAAGGTGATGCGTCAATTTGAGTGGGTATGTAAGGTGATATGCAGGTGTGTGGGTGTATAAACATCTTGGATGATGGGTAAAAAGTAGGCATTGTTGGCTAGAAGTGTACCTAAACCACTCTCACTATCTGAACCATGACCAAACACACCATCTCGAGCATGAGCTTTGTGATCAATTCCTGCTCTTCCTCTCCTTCTACCTCGAATGGGATGCATACGTGATGGTGTTGACGACACTGGAGGTCTAATAAATGGTTCATGTGATGTCGAAGCTTCTTTAGTGTACCCAGTGATATGATGGTCTTCACCAATCTAGTGTAACACCGATCGGGCAATATGATGTATGTCACATAAAGCACCAAGGGTATCAACATGAGTGCGAATGGCTATGTTAACCATAGCGGCAATCTGAGTGAACCAAAAAAAATTATAATTACATAATCTAATTATTAAAAATTAGGCAAAATATTTTAGAAACACATGATTTTAACTTATCAAAAGATCCATACTACCGGCTGTAGTATGAAACCCCATATCATCCCTATGAAGTAATGGTGTCATAAAACATCATGTAATACGATGATACCACTGCATGTATGGATAATGAAAGTCCATTAAACCTACCATAGGGGGTGAAGTGATAATCCTAGCCACTCATGTCTCCTATAATTTTATGTATGTTGCATGATACATCACCCAATCGCACTGGTATCATCTACGTGCATCCATTGCATGCAAATGTTGCTCGTAAGAGCAAGCTGGATGTATCTTTTGAAGAATCCCAAACTGGTGCAAAGCTTTAATTGGATGATGCCACTCAAAAATCTTGAAACAGATAAGTTGTGACATCATCTGCTAGATCTCCTGATCAGCTAAGCAGATATATGAGAGATAATCAAGTAACTCTCCCATGAATGGTTTCCATGACACCTACATGTGAACACATAATATCAATAAATTTTATAATAATATGAATATAATTAATATAGAACCATATAATTTTACATAAACATTACCTGATCAGAAGTCTATGCATCTAGCTAATTTCAGTTTAGGAGGAGTACACCCGATGGGTTATTCACCCATGTCAAGGGTACTTTTCATCTACACCCTAGTGAAAAAGCCAGCTCTACCTCTGGCTTTGCCAGAGGTTGAGCTGGTAATCCATTGCAAATAGCCTTAGGTAGGTCACCATCCCCAAAATCGACATCAGCATCGTGTAAGGCATGAGCAGGTGGTGGTGCTATATCTGTGTGTGGTTGCCCAAAATTGGGTCGCCGACATGAAGTCTCTCCCAAGACCATAGCTGAATATAAAATAATGAGAAAGTTGGTCATAATACTTGTATGAGTGTAATACAACTGCTAATACCATAGCTATGATTTAAGCTAGCTCATCATAACTCACGGTATATATGTGATAGTACTACACTACCCCAAGTATATACCGTAGTATCCATCAAATCTCAATGTAGTGAGAGAAAGAACATTAGAACATGCACACCCTTCTTGTCCACAAATAAGAAGAATAAGCACTACGATGAACCCACATGCACAATGCTCTAATGTGACCTCATCTGCAACAGGTGGTGGGGTGTATAACTAGATACATAACCACCACAAGGAGATAGTGGCTCCTCTGATAGCATCGGTGGATGGGATGACATCGAGCAACTCTACCAACAACACCTCCATATCAAACACATATGTGTCAGTGACTGCTGGGCATGGATACAAAGGCCAAGGAGGATGGTGACATCCTATAAGATAATCATCATCTCCCCTACTAGCACATGAAATGTGTGTGTCTCGCGCCACCATCTCTCGATGAGTGAGGTGATAAGTGACCAATCGATCACAATGTGGCCCAAATGATACATACCATAAAATCCAGCCCTAATCATGTATGGTTGAATCCAAATATCCATCCTCCACATAGTCATGAAGAGTCTCATCTATTGTCGAAGGCAGAGGATCTCCTGAAGCTATAAGCAATGAAACAACCAAATTTAAAAGTGATTATGTATAAATTTCATGTTAAAATTACTAATAGTAATTGCTAATTAATAAATTATGTACCTGCTCTGTATCTACTAAGTGTGATCAGTGTCTATCTTGCAATACCAAGATAGATGTATCCGACAGATCCACATCATGAAACCCCCTAGCCATATCTATAAGATATAACAAATCCAGAATAATTTTCAAATATGGTTATCAATTTTAATCACAATGATAATTTATAATACACACATAGAATAAGAATATTTTATTCAATAGAATAAGTCTGATATAAGACAACAACAAAATATTCAGGGCCTCATTTACAAGAAATTAAAGTTAGTACATAAGTATTATACCGAATAACAACAAAAAAGTGAGGCCTCATTTACAAATAAACAACTAAACTTGATTTCTATTCTTACAAGACCACTGCTTGTGACCCTCTTGTTTGCACAACCTATATTTTATCTTAGTTTTTTCCTACCAATGTCCATTTCATCATGCAAACAGATTGATTTAGGAAAGCCACTGAGTTTGTCATTTCATTGACCTAGGAGCTATAATCATTGGACCATCATAAAAAAGTCATTCATCTTCTTTGAATATGGGATAAAACAAGATTGCCCAAATGTAATAGTAGGACTACATAGTGTAGTAGCCTTGAACAAATAACTGAAAATCAACACATTGATGCTGACATGTTGCTATGATATGGCTAGATGGAAATCCATATATCAGTGTCTTACCAGATGTGCATTTCTTGTCATTTATATTTAGGTATCTTGGACCTTACATGAAAATATGCTTTATATGTAATCGTAAATAACAATTTCTATTGATTCAGCCTTAACCACATGACCTTGAATCCGAGTATCAACATATGGTGTGAACTGCTCATCTGATGCCAAACTATCAGTACCTTGTTCCCTTCTTGCAACAAATTAACTGTTAAGGCAAGAAAATATTAACCGAACTAATATAATGATTGGTAAGCTATGAGCCCCTTTATGTTCACTATTAATTACTTTTGATATATTGGTTGTCATTATTTAATA
This sequence comes from Sapria himalayana, assembly GCA_029783825.1. NCBI lineage: Eukaryota > Viridiplantae > Streptophyta > Magnoliopsida > Malpighiales > Rafflesiaceae > Sapria > Sapria himalayana. The sequence continues at coordinate 28,792 of JAREIK010007245.1, read as the reverse complement.
TTTTCGACCTCCATCATGTGAAAGTACCCATAACGGAAGAGGGATCACCTCTAACCATTGTCATGCTTTAGAATTAATTCTCCTAATTGTATCCATATGCATATTTATCTTCCATGTTATTGTCGCAACATCTACTTTGCAGACCAAATTCTTTAAGAGTTTATCTTTGAAGCTGGTCATAAAATTGCTTGCCAGATAATGCATATTGATTTTGTGATAGGAATATGGTGCATCCCAATGAAGATGAGGATTGCTCATAGGTGATATAATACCTAGATGTCTGTCAGATTTAACACAAATCCTTGTCCGTTTAGTTACTCTATTTTTGATACATGCCATGAAAATTCCCCAACTATCAATATTCTCGCCTTCTATAATATCAAATGTCAATGAGAATAACTAATTATTTCTGTCACATCTCATAGCAATCAATGATGTCCCTTTATACTTCTCATACAAATGTGTACCATTAATACTTAGTATAGGATGATAATTTGTGAACCCTTCAATAGATGGATTGAATGACCAGCACACGCACTGATATGTCTCATTGTTTGACACACTATGAGAGATAGTTTACCAAATAACAACACATCCAAGATTGGCTTTTTTTTTAAATAAAGTTTGTTTGTTATTTATAGCCCTCTCTTTTGGCAGAGTAATACCGTTTGTACAAGCTACTTCTACCCTTTACCCTCTTACAACAATTCCCCATTACCAAAGACTAATAGTATAATCTTTCTAGCACTATAGAAATAACATAAAATAAGTTTACTCTTTAATAAAATGAGTTTCCTTCTTTTTTCTTTCTAGCACTTCCTGGAACATCCCTTCTTTGCTGTTATCACCCTTTTTTTGCAGTATATAACGTATTGCCTGCATAAAATAATAGGAACATGATTCCTTTCAACCTTGTTGCCCATATTCTTCCGAAGCTTTCCTCTTCTATCTGTCCTGTTCCTTGACGCTCTTATTTAACAATATATCTTTAAATTCACATATTGAGAGCCATTTCTAAGCAACTTTGCAGCATCCTCATATTTCCTGCATAAAATAACAGGAATATCTCCCGCTTTGCAAATTTCTTTTTACCCTGTTGCACATTCTGTCCACGCTTTGCAGTATCCTCTTTACCGACCTCTTGGACTAGACACTTACCTCTCCTAGGACCTTTTATTAATACAACACATGATTCTGAAACTTTCAGACTTCTAAACCCTTTCTACATGATTAAACGCTGTTAAAAAACCTAGAACATGACTTGACTCTTGCTATTTACAGACTCTTGCTGGTAAAAACATAACACATGACAAATTTACAGACTCTTGCTGGAAAAAAACATAACACATGACAAATTTTTACAGACTCTTGCTAGTTTCAAACTTCATTTAATTCCAAGGAATATGATTTGATTGCCCCTTAATGCTTTCCTGCAAACACAAAACCAGAAACATACCAAAGGGACAGAAAATTCCAGCCCTTACCTTTGCATTCCCTTATCTTTGACTTGTGAGGTGATCCTTGCAGTGACTGTAAAAGAAAAATACAGCAACTATATTTTTTGGTTTTTTCTTCGCTGTTAATCTGCATAGACAGATTCCCCTGCAAAGAAGCTACAACAATTCCACAGCTTATATTATTATACTTATCTTATTCTATTTTCCATATTCTATCTTCATATTCATTTAATTTTCAGATTCCCCTACACAGCAGCTACTGGATTTTCATATTCTATTTTTTCTGTTAATACTACCCTTCCTAAATCTTAAATAAGGGAAGGCCTTCCTATCCAGTTTCGCTATTCCTTTTACTTTTTTTGGCATCAAAACCTCATCAAATTCATTATCTCCTCTTATCGAACCTAATATTGCAAGACTATCCACCAAAGTATTAGCTTCTCTATATATATGTAAGATTGATGCTTTAAGCATTTTAATGAGGTTCAAAATAATTTCTATTTCATCCTCATACCTCCAAAGAGTTATATTTCCACTTACTAACTCTACCAAAAGCATAGGGTCCACTTGAATTTGTATATTTTCTAAATCTAATTTCTTACACACATTTAATCCTATATTCAAAGCTTTTATCTCTGAGTGGAGAGCTGAGAATGCTTGTGTAGCCGATGTAAATGCTTTTATCACATACCGGTTTGAGTCCCATATTACCCCTCCTCCACCTGCTATACCAGTGTCCCTATTGAAGCTACCATCCGTGTTTAATTATATTTTACCTTTCGGAGGCCTATTCCAACTTATACTTTTTACCCATCCTTGTTTCGTATTTGTAATAGCGAGGCCCCAGAACATTCCAGCTCCCTTATTTAAGCAAGGACCATCAACTTTTATAGGGTTTATGCTTGATATATTTCTGATTTCTTTAATTATATCTTTAATAATTTCATTTGAATTCATTCTTATGCCCTCAAATTTACTCTTATTACGAGCTTTCCATAGGCACCATATTACTATATGAGGTAGATTCTGGGTTAGCCAATTTTTATTATAATTACTAGGGTTTAGATTTCCCCAACTCTTAATTCTATCAATTATTCTATCTTCTTTTTTACTTATTTGTAACTGGTCTCCTAATTCCCTACAGACTGCTACAGCTATTTTCCCACTTGAAAGTAGATGACCCATTGATTTTTCATCTGCGAAGCAACATTCACATCTGGAGGCCATTTTAACACCTTTTCTTTTCACATTAGTGTCCACAGGCAGTGAATTTACCAGAACTTTCCATGCCAGCGAGCACATTTTCAGTGGAATACCTGCTCTCCAGGCCCATTTAAATAAAGACTGCACATGTTTTTTCCTTCTTATCAATTCTTTTGCTGATTTTAACGTAGAATTACCTTGTGGATTAAGGGTCCATTTCCATCCCGATTTAATCAATAATGAGTGAGCATCTACTATTTCCTTTTGTTTTTCCAAAGCTTTCCAGCTATTTGATTTCTGCTTAACACGATTATGTTCTTGTTCTAGATATTTTGCTTGAATATATTTTGCCCATAGGGAATCATTTTCTTTAATCCTCCACCATCATTTGCAGTCCCAAGCAGCCGCCATGTCCTATAAATTAATGATGCCTAAACCCGCTTTCGCCTTAGGATAACAGATGTCTTTCCAAAATTCTAGTGAATTTTCTGCTTTCCATTTTTTTTCCCCATAAAAATTTTGACATTTCCATCTCTAGTTTATTTGTAAATTTCTTAGGTGGGTGTATGACTGATATAATATGTACCAATGTACTTTGAAGGACATGGGAGATTAATGTAGTCCTCCCCCCAAAACCTAATAGATCTACTTTCCAACCTGCTATTTTCTTTCTCATTTTGTCTAGTAAGGGCGTTAGATAATTTTCTTCCAGCCTTCCTTCATATATCGGACAACCTAAATATACTAAAGCATCTTTTTTATGTTTAAAGCCTGTTATGTTTTTAATTTTTTTTACTACTTTTTCAGAAGCTTTTTTTGCTAACATAAATTGACTTTTATCTTTATTGAGAGCTTGTCCTGTTTCCTTCTCAAATAATTGTAGAAGGTCCATCATGTTTTTCAATGAAGCTTTATTCGCATTTGTGAAAATGATGATATCATCTGCATAAGCTAAACAACTAATTCTCGGAGTGTTCTTTAGCTGTCTAAAGGGGATTATTTTTCCCTCTGACATTCTTTTATTTAAATTAATGATTAATAATTCTAGGTACATATCAAATAATAAAGGCGATAATGGATCCCCCTGTCTCAAGCTACGTCTAGGTTTGATTTCTTCTCCTTTCATTCCATTTACAATAATTCTAACCCAAACGCTTGTTACACATCTATATATTAAATCAATACATGTTTCAGAGAAACCAAATTTTCTCATGACGAAACATAATGTATGCCATTCCACTCTATCAAATGCCTTAGATAAATCTAGCTTAACTACTAAGTTACTTCCTCTCGTTTTAAATGCTATTTCTTTCATCATTTCTGATGCTAATCTAATATTTTCAATCATTAATCTATTCTTAACAAATCATGTTTGTTCCTGTGATATTATAAATGGTAAAATATTACTAAGTCTGTTTTGAATAGTTTTAGCAAGGATCTTATAAATTGCATTACATAAACTTATAGGCCTAAAATCCTCACATTTTTGAGGTGATTCTTTTTTGGGAATTAGCACTATGAAAGAATTTGCCCATGCCTTAAGAATATCCGCGCCTACAAAAAAACTGGCGAGTGCAGGAACCAGATCTTTTTTGATAATGAGCCAGTTTAGCTGAAAAAAATAATTATTCCAGCCATCTGGCCCTACTGCACTATTCTTATCTAGATCAAACACTGCCTTTTTAATCTCTTCTTCCTCCGGGATCTTCTCCATCATTTGGTTTTGTTCCAGTGAGATGACTGTGTTAATCCCATCCATTAATGAATTTCTACTTGGGGGGCCTGTCTGCATAGATGGCTTTTAAAAAATTCCTCAAAGAGGGATCCTATATGCTTGTCTTCTTCAACCCATTTTCCCTCATTATTTTTAATTCCCTTGATTTTATTTTTTTGAGCCTTTATTTTACACATATTGTGAAAAAACTTAGTGTTTCTATCTCCATCTTTCAACCATTTTATTTTAGAACACTGTTTCCAGTATACTTCCTCCACATACAACTTAAGCATCAAGTCCCCTTTAGCCTTATTTAGTTCCTGTCTCTTTACCTCTGTGTTATTATTATCGTATTCTAATTCCAATTTTTCTACTTTTTCATCTTCTTGCTTTATTATTTGGTTAAGATTTGCGAAGACTTCATTATTCCATATTTTTAGACATTTTTTTAATCTATGAGCTTAACCATTAATATTTGCATCGGTTTCCCCTTTGCTGGCTCCATCCAGGATTCAGTTACCAGTTTTTCGAAGCCAGCATGCTTTTCCCACATATTCTGAAATTTAAAGTTACCTGATGCTCGGTAATTCTTATATATTGTAATAAGCAGTGTGCAATGATCCGAACAGGTTCTATTCAGATGTCTTAGCCCTGTAGCCCCATGCAAGGCTACCCACTTAGCATTACATAGCACTCTGTCCAGTCTAGCCCAAATTGTGCTTCTTTTACTCCTATTGTTACACCAAGTGTAACTTGAAGCTGTGAAATCAATTTCCATTAATTTCGAGTTTGAGATCGCCTCATTAAATTGTGTGATTGCTATTGGATCCTGGGTTTTACCTCCTTTCTTTTCTTGATTGCTCCTAATTATATTATAATCACCTCCTATGATCCAGGGTGCATTCCTAGATGCAATGTTCTGCATTTCCTCCCATAGTGCTAACCTTGATTTTTTATCATTTTTAGCATATACCACCGATATTATTTCATCTGTTTCTTTATTTATTTTAAAATGTACTACCTGTTCTGTATCTTTTAAAATTTCAATGTCCAAATAATTATGCCACATTATCCAGAGTTTACTATTTATATTAGCACATGCATTATTAAACCCTAGTTTTTGGCTGTAGGTGATTAATTGATCCTTCTGGATCATAGGTTCCGCAATGACTACGAGAGAAATTTTATGAGTTTTTATTAATTGTTTTAACCTATATATCGAAGGATTATTTGCAACCCCTCTTATGTTCCAATAAAGGCATTTATCCATTAATTCCTAACTTAGTTTGAGATCTAGTTGTACACTTAGTTTCGAATTTTATGTTTAATTGTTTTTTCTTATTCCTTGGGGTTTTAATTGCATTTGAGTTTAATTTTATTTTTTCATAATATTTGTCCTGCCACCCAAGCTGCATTGCCATTATTTTTATGGCTTATTTGGCTTGAGTTCTAGTGAGCTTTGTCCAATCTTCCTCATAAATATCCATATCATCCTTCCCCTTTTCTATATAGAAAGCATGTTCCTCATCTTCCCTACCTAATGAAGGAAAACTATAAACCTCTGCATCTTCCTCTGGGAAATCCAAGAGATCATCCTCTATCCAGCTATAGTCCTCCAATTTTTCTTTTAAAATTATTCTAGTTTTAATTTTCTTGTTCCTCTTCTTTCTACCCTTTACCTCCTCCCATTTTTCTCCCTCCCCTAGCTTTTCTCCTTCCTCCATACTTCCGTCATGATATACTCTATTACTAGTCTCTCCCTCTTCTAATAACTTACTCGCTCTCTCTCTCATAAGCTCCCCTTCTACTTCCAATAAATCTGCTTCAATTACAAGTTTTTCTCCAGCCCCTCCCATCTTCCTAATCCATCTTTCCACCATTCTTTTTCTACCTTCTAACCCTTGCCCATTTTATGTCTGTTCTGTACCCATCTTACACACCCCGATTCGTGCCCAATTCTCTTACATTTTATGCAATAAACAGGCTGATTTTCGAGAATAACAGGTTGCCAAAACCCATTATTCTGCCCATCGTCTCCATTACCAATCCAGATCAAATTAGGTGGCTGAGTGAGCAGGTTGCACTCAACACACACGCGTCCTTGCTTAGCCTTGTCATAGAAACAGTGGCTTCATCATGCATTATAGGTTTACCCATACAAGAAGAAATTGTATAGAGAGATTGTGGGATTAACAAATATAATGGGGGATTCGGTAAGGAAAACCATACCGAGGCTAAAGGTGCCTCCTCCAGTAGACTAAACTCTTTCGTCCACCTCAAGACACGCATAGGAAAGCCGTTAACTTGCCATAGACCTCTATGCCATAAGTGGTATAAGTCTTCAATCATAAAGCACTGCAGGAATACGTGCTTCGCATCGTAGTCAGCTAGCTTCACCCTTCCCGTAAGCTTTAGCGAGGAGATAAACTGCTGTATTTCCTTCGGGCGAGGCCTTCCATGTGAAAACTTACCAATAAGCATATATTCAAAGGGCTCCATGAATTGCGCATCTCCTCTGTTGAAAATACAATCGTGGGACTCCCGTGTTTGTTACCAAAGTAGCATACAGGAGGCGTAGGCTCTCTTAAGATTGATGCAAACGACTTATTGTTTTGTAATAAGTCTTTTTGTTCCATATTTAGCTTGAGAGGAGCTTGAATCAGGCAGCAAAGGCGAGATCAACAATGGCAGTTTCGCACAGCAAATCGCACAAACTAGCAGTTACACATAATATTATATCGAGCAATAATTCGCAGAGCAATTTGCACAATAATTCACACAACAATTGCACAATAGTTCACCAATGATAATCGCGAGAGATAATCGCAAGAGAAAATCGCGAGAGTTCAAAAATCGCGAGAGAAAAATCACCTATCACCTATCGCGAGAGAAAAAAAACCCTTTTCTATTTTCAAATATGGTAGATCTATATATGATTAAATAAAATCACCAAATAAGTGTCTAAATGCCTTATGCTTCCCATCCAAAGCTTTTTTATATGAAATTTTATATCCCTATTTATTCATCATGATTGCTTGAATAGTAGCAGGGGACAATATAAATTGGGCCGTGATTATAGATTCTATTTGAGTAGCAACCAACTTTGACTCTAGTTGATGATGGTCTCAGTTTAAATATGGATTTACACAAGTATGCGGCTCTTTATATTTGTTAATCACAAATAAGTTAATATCTTTTACAACCATGGAATGCAACTTTTATTGATATTGATATACTTCGACCTTCTTACATCTTAAAACTAGTAATTTTTTTGAGGAGGCAACTACAACAAACTAATGGTGTACTCAAATTGAGTAAATCATTGCAGCCTTTTACAATTCGGATTTATAATTAAAAACTCACCCAACTAAATATTCACCACTCACGCATGAAAATTTTTAAAATTTAATAGCCGGCATTGAGAACGATGGCCATTGGTTTAATTAAATAGTCATCATTCCTAATGCTAGCATTTGAAAATTTTTAATATCCAAATGCTGGCATTGTGAACGACGACCATTGGTTTAATTAAATAGCCATCGTTCCCAAAGGTGTGATTTGAAAATTTTTAAAATTCATTAGCTACCCTTCACAATGTTAGCCTCTGATTTTTAAAATTTAACCAGTGGCAATGGCCGTCATTGTGAATGACGGCCATTGCCACGATATTTCTAGATGCACTAAGTTGGTAATATTTTTCAAACTAGCATTATATTTTATATTTTTTATTTAAAATGCATTATTTCCATACAAAACTTCATAAATTAGGTTATAGATATTTAAAAATTAGAAATAGGTTTATGAACCTTTATGTACAAGACCATAAACCATGAAAAACAATTTAACACCTCAACTTCCATTAAAGTTGGCATACATACATCATAAATACCAAGCTTTCTTGAGAAAAAATTGATATTAGTTTTTATAAAATTTTTATGAATGCTAGCTCATCACAAATAATGCATAGGATGAAATGACAGTATTATCTTAAATCTTTTTGTTTAAATTATTTAATAACATAATATGTTTTATTTATTTATGAACAATTTAATTAAAAGCAAATCATATATTTTCTGGTCTATGATTCAAAAGAGTTTACAAGTGATGGAAATTTTGACTATTTATTGTGCTAGTGTTAGAAATGCTATTTTGGGTCAAGCCAAAATATTTATTTGTTTAATTAGCAATTAAGTAATGCAAAACTAATATCTCAGAGAGTTTGGTTGCTCACATTGATTCAGTAAGGCCAAAAATACTCAACCTAGATTTTTGTTGCTTAGTTTGTAGGTGAATACCAACTAAGGTTGTGCGACTTGAATTGTCAAGTTGACTCTATGTAATGTTGAAATATAATACTTTTTTATTTTATCAAGAGATAAAATCTAAAAATTATATTTTAAAAATTATAAAAATTATTAATCATTTGCTTAAAACTTATATCCAACTCAAATTAGAATACTCATATAATCAAGAATATTCATAATTAGTGAAAGAACTATTGAGTTTTGCTATTCTTTCAAACATTCAAATAAATATATGTGTAACTAAGAGAATAGTGATGTGCAATATGATGCTATACTAAAGCTTGTTTCTCATGCTATACAAATCATTTAATTTGCTATTTGAAAACTTTACAAAAAAATTAGTAGATTCTAAATTATTTTAAAGTTTCAAAATATAATAAATTATAATTAATAGTCAAATTATAAGAAATTAAAATTTACACCCAATTAACAGTCCAAATTATAAGATATTAAAATTTATTTCCAATTAACAGTTCAAATTAAAATAAATTACAAGTCCATGATAACAAATAAATAAGAATTAAAACACACGAGTGTTCTATTTGTGTTTATTGTATAATAGTGATAAAATCAAATTCATTAAATTTGATATTGTTGATGTTTTTTTACAACCTCCTTAATTTTTATAAAATTAAGGAAAATATTAATTTTTTCCAAGTAAAAAAAACCATCCTAAATTAAATATAAAATATGAGTTACTAATGGTGATGCTGATTAGTAAACTTTTTTTTGCTAGTTTAATATTGTTTAAAAATATTTTGATATTGTTGTTAGATGTTATTAGATGTTGGGAATGTTATGGTGCATTAAAATAATTTTTTTTAAAATAATTACCTAAATAAGTAAATATTCATATTAAAAAATATATCAAAATAAAAGATTTCTACTTTTTGGTAAACTCAAAAAATACTTTTATTCTTCTTGTATATTTCATGATTTGAAAAAAATAAAAAAATAAAAACAAAAAATATATTTTCATAAACACTATAGCATGAGAGGTATATTGTTTTGGAAAATAGTATGCTCGATTTGTAACAATATAATATTTATATAAATATTAAAAATACATAACATTATATATTAATATTTATATATTTATATAATCTTATGACATTATATATAAATTTTTATACTTTAATATATATAAATGTATAGCATTATATATAAACATTGATATGTTTATATTAACATATAAAGTTATATATAAATATTTATACATATGTATTAATGTTTATAAATATTTATGCAACGTTTACATAATACTATCCATTTATATAATTGTTTATATAACATTTATATAACATATAAAATGTTTATACATATTTATAAACATTTATATAACATATAAATTTTTATATAAATATATAATATTTATAATGTTTATATAAATATGATATATAAACTATATAATATTTATAAAAGTGTTACATGTGTGTGTGTGTGTGTGTGTAATATATATAAAAATATTGTAAACACAACATTAAATATATTCACTTAAACATTTATATAATCATATGCCATTATATATAAAAGTTTATACATTAATATAAATGTGCAACTGAAAGAATAGTGATGTGCAATATGATGCTTTTATCATAGACAAAACATTATCTCTATAATGTATATATGATATGAAAAAATGATATATCATAGAGAAATATTAGTAGTTTTATCGATGAATAAACCGATAGTATTATTGGGTATTGAGGAAGATTATTCAATTATTATTGTCATTTAGGAGTCATTATAGAGCTCCTCTATCATGTTGTTTACTTTAAAGAAGTAAACAAATCTTTTTTTAAATTTTGTTGTTGATACATCTCATTTGTTATGTACTATAGTTTTCATAACTCATTTTTTTACTTAGATGTATGATTATTAATTTAGAAGTTAATAATCATAGTATAGAAAATTATTATTTGCTTAATATTTTGTTCTCATTTTTAAAAAATATTGAAATATCTACTAAAAAATTATCTAAAATAATTTGTTATTAAAAATATACAAGTTGAAATTTGGTTGCTTTTGTATTTTTTTTATTTTTGGATTTATGTGTAGTCTTATTTTTTTGAGTTATATTTTTAAATAATTAATTTTTAATTTTATTTGTTTGGATAATGGTAATATTATATATTTTTATTTTTATGGTCAGATATATTATTAGTTATTTAAATATTATTGATATGTTACTTATTTATTATTTACTTCGTTATTTATTTTTTGTTTAATTTAGATGTTATAAATTTTCTATGATTATATATTTATACAATTTATCAATGGTTATATGAAATAATATATTTTTTAATAAATAAAATAATATGAAAATTTTATTACCAATTAATAGTGTTCATAATTATTAGTATAATTATTTATTTTCTCCATTGTTATAATCATGAATAAACTTTTTTTTTATTTCTGAAATTTATTTAATTAATTTATAAATAATATTATAAAAAATAACCATAAAAATTTCATATACTCTTAACCATAAATTTATTTATTTATGAAATAATATAATTAATGGTTAAATATAATATAATTTTGTTTTCTAATATTTTTTATCTCTGACCCATCTCTCCCCCATCTAGCCGTCTCTACATTATTAGGTCAGTTCACTTCCTGAAAAACCTTCGACTATAGAACAAACTACCATCGCAACATTGTTTTCAAGAACCGTATCAAACAAAGAACATCTCTCGAAACACATAGTCATCACCACATTATTTCAAAGAACCGTATCAAACAAAAAACATCTATCTCTCTCTCTGCGTGATTTTTTTATTTATCATCATTATAATATAATGATAAATAAAAAATGAGTTTTGCAAATTTAAAATCGGTAGTGAGATAAATGGTGCTTTTTTGTTGAGTTCTTGTATATTAATGATAAATTAGTAGTATGAATTTTTTTCTTTTAATGATTAATTTTTTTAAGTTTTATGGATTTCAAATGAACCAAGAAGTATGCTAGCTCTAAGATTCGAAGAATAGTAAAAGAGGATGAAGAAAATAATAACAAGAGGAGAAGAAGAGCAAGATACTGTAATTTTTTAAATTAAAATTATATCTTATATTTTAATTTTTAGGTTTTTATATTTTAAAAATTTTTGTCTTGTAGAGATGATGAATATGAAGAACCTGTGGAAATTTATCTACTAGACAGGTTTCTATGGTTATAGTGTGAAAATCTTAAAGTTTTCTCAAAGAAGAAGGTAAAACTTAACCATAACATTTAATTTGCTGTCATTGCTAATGTTGACAGTTTGTTGAGGTTGTAATTTTTGTTGGTTGATGTTTATGGATTAATTCTATTTATTTTTTTTTCTTAATAAATCATATTTTCTGGTCTTTAATTAGGTACACAATAAATTCCATAGTTATTCTATTCTGTTATGATTGTAGATGCTTTCATTAATTTAATTGGCCTAATATTAATTTTTGTTTAGTAGTACTATTGAAAAAAATTCACTACGCTAAGTCTTTATTATAACTATCTAATATTGGCATGTAGAATCAAATCACACTTTATGGAGAAATGGGGGGGTGTAGAACTAAGAACCCATGTCAAACTATACATTATTGTAAGCAGGGGAACAAACATTGTACAGAATTTTCTCAATGTGTTTTTTTAGATACCATGCATTCTCAAAGCACACTAGCCATGCATGGTGACCTATTTCGTGTATACTTTTATAAAAAGTAATTATTCCATCATTATATAATGTTCACATGAGTAATATGATAAATAATTTGATTAGTAATAGAGCACACCCTTTTGTTAAAAAAATGTGCATATAGTATATATATCCAAAGTAATAGACATGTTGTGCATGTTAATTTGCTTATATAGTTCAATCTAAGTTTGCTTTACATGCACATTATTTATTGTTTACAATAAAACATGTGCACTAATATGCTTCTGTACACAAAAAACTTACCAATTTCTTTGTCACACATACAAAAAATTAGAAATTATCAAAAATTATAGTGTAAAACTAAATTAAATAAAAAATCAAACAAGATGAAACACGTCATTTAATAATGACTTTCAAATTTCTGAATATGATCTAATGTTGATTCTGAGATTATTACAGAGAATCAATATATCAAAGAAAAGTTTTTTAATTAGAATTGTTTATTGGATCTAATTCTCCAAATGAAGAAAAATCTTTAATATTGGTGTGATATTTTATTTTTAATGTTATTCTAGTAGTATAATTTTTGTTAAATTCAACAATTAGAAATACAAAAATAATGATAAACAAAAATCAAAAATTATCATTAATGCATAATATGAAACTCTTGATATATGATACTCTTGATATAGCGTATGTTTTCCTTTTATTTTCTTTTTTCTTTTCAGCTATTTTAGATTTATCATAAGTTAATAAATATTTTTTTTGCATTTAAATGATACTCTTGATATATGACACACACACACACACATGTATTTATAGTTTTTTGTTTGAATTTATGTGTATCATTGTATTTTTTGTCGTTTATATATCTGCAATGTTTTGTTTTGGTGAAACATTATAATATGAGTATATTAAATGATTTTATAATTTTTTTCCAATTATAGCTATGTTATTGTTTGATGAAATTAATTAACCTATTTTATAATATTTTAAAAAAAGTGAAGTGCCCATTTGGTTTATTTGCTCATTGACTATTTGGGCATTATGAAAAATAGCCCTCTTGATCTGAACTTGCCAAAATGTATATTTTCGTTAATCTTTTCTTTGATAAAATAGATTTTTAATGTGATTAGACTGCTAATAAAAGATTAGATTGGAAATTTCATATTATGTGAGCTAACAACCATCATAGAAAATGAAATTAGGCATTTCAATACAAAAAATTAATTTCTCAATTAAAGATCTAATTGGAAAAGTATATAAGTGATAGTCATATCTATAATTTTTGCTAAATTAATAAGTTTCCATTCTTCTTATCCTTTAAGTTTAAATTGATGTGTATGTAAATAATCTTTAAGTATATTACTTAAATATTAGGATAAATTTCTATTATACTGCTATTTTTTTTGGCAAGTCTTTAGTTCATAAGATTGTGTGTCCTTAGGCTGCTACTTTAATTAACTATTTATTTATGCATTTCTTTGTCTTTACTTTTTGTATTTCAATCATGTATCTCAATAATATAAAGCTTTAGTTTTACTAGATTATATTTATTCATTTCTAATCTCTATCTTGTTAGTAATCTTAATGTAGGATGTGACTGGATTACTAAGAGTGCTGTAGTCAACTAGTTTTGCTTAATTATCATTCTTCTTAGCTTAGTTAGTTTTCTTTAGCAAATTGTATTTTGATTGCAGTTTTCCACAAAATATGTTAATGTTAATGTTCGTAATTATTCGTATCTCTAATCAGCCCATATTTGTAATGCTAGGAATCTATAATTGCAGGCTTCTTCACATCTATGTTTTCTAGTTTAATACATTGTATGATATGTTTCATAGTCCATATCTATTATTGTTCATGTCTGAATTCTTCATTAATTGATTTACCAGAAGTTCTTGGAATTGGATCTTCATTCCATTTATTTTTTCTGTCTTATTTATTTTTATATTCAAAGATTGAGTTGAATCATAGTTAAAATTTTGATCTTTGATCTTCATTGAGAAGTGAGAAGCTTACTCCTTCACACTTGCAAATCTTTTCTTTTTTGCGTCCCTTTCTTGCACTAAAAGAAAAATCCCAAATAGCTAGGGATAATTCCTTAGTTAAATGGAGATGTTCTATCGCTAAATGGGATACAGCGATGGATTAACGATGGAAGCTTTCCCAATCTAAAGTGCTCGTCACTAAAAATTAGCGAGCGAAAGAGTTCGCTGCTAAAAAAATTTAGAGACAGAAATATTCCTAGCTAAAATAATAATTTCCCTAGCTAAATTAATAAGCTAGAGTTACCATCGTTAAACAGATATAACAATGGAAGGTTTCCCAATATAAAGAGCTCGTCACTAAAAATTAGTAAGGAAAATAGTCCCTAGCAAAATAAATTTAGCAATGGAAAAATCCATAGATAAAATAATAATTTCTCTATCTAAAATAGCAAGGGAAAATCCCTATCTAAATTTGTAAGGGAAAATTCCCTAGCTATTTTCATTCCAAAACTATTCTCAGAATTTTTTTTTTTCAAATTATTTAATTATATAATTTAATATTTTTTTATTAAATTGAATTAAACCATAAACTATAAATGATAATTTATGATTAATAAAAAATAAAATCATTTAAAAAATTATTATGATTCAATATTTTACATTATTCAACAAAAACATAACAAAATTGTATTATATCATATTCATCAATTTATCTACCGACAGTGCATAAAGTATAATCTATTTGTGCATTGACGTTGTTTTCTTTCTCTCAGCTCCTCCGATCAACATATTTCTACTATGACAAAGATGTCTGAGTCATGGTGCATCATGTCTAGTAAAAAATCTCTTTACTTATAAAAGCTTCATATGAGGAACAATGCGGTACCATATCTATACGAAATTTAAACCAGCCAATCAAATCAAAATAAATAAATAAAAAAAGATATGTTCTGATAAATATATAATTCTGCAATATAGATGTACATATATACTACAATGTATATGTACATATAAACTAGCATTTCACTAGTTACATATATTACTGCAATATATGTACATATAAACT
This sequence comes from Sapria himalayana, assembly GCA_029783825.1. Lineage (NCBI taxonomy): Eukaryota > Viridiplantae > Streptophyta > Magnoliopsida > Malpighiales > Rafflesiaceae > Sapria > Sapria himalayana. Next base: position 13,422 of record JAREIK010007245.1, on the reverse strand, counting down.
GCAGTATTATATGTACATATATACAATGTATATATATACTCAGTATATATGTACATATATACTGTAGTGTATATGTAAATACTAGTATTCATGTACATGTACATATATACTAGTATATATATATACAAGTATTTAAAGTACATATATACTCAGTATATGTACATATACACTACAATATATATCTACATATATATGTGTATACATATACAATGTAGTGTATATGTATACACTGGTATATTTGTATATGAATATATATACTAGTATATATGTACATATATAATTAGTATATGTACATATATAAGTACATGTATGTACATATACACGACAGTGTATATGTACAAGTATGTACATATATTCTAGTAAATACTTGTACATATATACCAGTATATATGTACATATACACTATAGTATATATGTACATATACACTATAGTATATATGTACATATACTAGTGTGTACATATAAACTGCAGTATGTATGTACATATACACTACAGTGTATATGTACATATACTTTAGTGTATATGTACATATACGAAGCATCTATAAAACATATAAATATGTACATATACTATAGTGTATATTTACATATACACATATAATGGTAAATACTTGTACATATATACCAATATATATGTATATGTAGATATATACCAATATATATGTACATATACATATATATATATATAGGTATAAATGTACAAGTATTTACATTAAAGTAAAGCGTAAACACCTATTATGGAGCATGAACATCGAATAACTATATATTCTATAATAAGAATAAAAAAATGAACGGACACCTTAACTAGGGCTATAAAAATCATTTTTGTTTATTTGAAATTGTATCGAACTTGGAAACACAAGGCACAAAAAATTTGCAATAAGATTGTACAAGATAAAAGTTCAATACATATATATATACATATAGTGCATAAAATATAATCTATCCATTAAATTGATGTTGCTTTCTGCACCCCAACTCCTCTGGTCACCATCTTTCTGTTACGACAAAGCTTTCTAACTAGCTTAATACCCTTATTTAAATTAATCTATCAGTCAATCTATCTATATGTCTATCTATATATCTATCTATATATCTATCTGTCTAACTATCTATCTATTATTTTACCTATCAATCTTAGTTTTCTATCTATCTATCTGGCTATATGTTGATCATTTTATTTATTTATCTATCTATCTATCTATCAATATAACTATCTATCTATCTTTGAATTATATATATATATATATATATATATATATATATATATATATATATATATCTATCCTTCTATATGTCTAACTATATATCGATCTATCTGTATTTTTATCTATTTATCTATCTATCGATTTATCTATCTACCTATTTGTCTATCTATTTATATGTCATTCTACATATCTTTATATGTGTCTATGAAGTTATCTTTCTATCTATATATCTTTCAATCTATCTATATGTGTATATATATATATATATATATCTATCTATCTATTTATATGTCTATATATTTGTCGATCTCATTCTATATCTATCTGTCTAATGATTTGTCTATTTATCTATCTAGTTCTATATCTATCTATTTTAAGATTTATCTATTTGTCTATCTGCGTATCTATCAATCCATTTGCATATCTACCTATTTATCAATCAATCAATCTATAAATTTATCTATTTGCCTATCTTTGTATCTATCTATCTATCTATAATTCTATATATCTTTTTCTCTCTAGTTGTATATTAATCTATCACTCTAACTATCTATCTATCAATTTGGCTATCAATCAATTAATTTATCTATCAATCTATCTTTTTGTCTATGTATCTATCTGTCTATCTATCTATATATCTATCTATTTTTTTGTCTGTCTATTTGTCTATCTATCTACATATCTTTCTTTCTATCTATCTATATATCAATGTGTGTTTCTATTTATCTATCTATCTATCTGTCTATTTATCTATCTTTCTGCTTATCTATTTTTATATCTATATGTATATCTTTATGTTTATTTATTAGTCTGTCTATCTATCTATCTATATTTCTATTTTTATGTCTCTCTATCAATCTATTTATCTATTTATCTGTCTAACTATATATCTATCTATTTTTGTATCTATCTATCTATCTGTCTATATATTTGTTTGTCTATAAGTTTATCTATATGTCTTTCTAACTCACTATCTATCTGCCTATTTGCATATCTATATCTCTATATCTCACTATCTATCTATCTATCTATCTGCCTATCTATATCTCTATTATGTCTATCTATATGTCTGTCACTATCTATTCTTTCTCTCTTTCTATATCTAATTGTTCATCAATCTAACTATGTATTTATATATCTAACTATCTATCTAATTGTCTTTTAGTCTATCTATGAATATATATATATATATATATATATATATATATATATATATATATATATATATATATCTATCTATCTATCTTTCTATCTATATATCTATTTTCTATATATCTTTATATCTATTTATCTATCTATTTTACTATCTATCTATCTATCTGTTTATTTCTATATCTAGCTAATTATCTATTATTATATTTATATATCTTTCTATTTGTCTATCTATCTATCTATCTATTTATTTCTATATCTAGCTAATTATCTATTATTATATTTATATATCTGTCTATTTGTCTATCTATCTATCTATCTGTCTATCTATTTAACTGGCTATCTATCTAACTATCTATATATTTATCTATCTATTTATCTATATATCTATCTATCTATTAATCTATTTATCTGGCTATTAGTCAATCTATATATATGTATATAAAACTATCTTTCTATGTGTCTTTGTATCTATCTATCTTTCTTTTTTTTCTGTATATATCTTTGTCTATCTATCTTTCTATCTGTAAGTCAATCTATCAATCTATAAATTTATAATCTATCTATTTATCTATCTATCTTTCTATTAGTTTGTCTATCTCTTTATCTGACTATCTATATAATTTTTTATATATCTATCTAATTATTTGAAATCTGTCTATCTATCTATGTGTTTATCTATCTATTTATCTATGTATATGTATGTTTGACTATATATCTATCTATCAATCTCTCTTTTTTTCTTTGTGTTTATCTCTCTATCAATCTATGTATCTATCTATCTATCTATTTATTTATCTATCTGTCTATCTTTTATTCTATCTCTATATATCTATGTGTCTAACTATTAATGTATCAATCTGACTATCTATCACTCTCACAATCTATCTCTATCTCTCTATATCTATTTGTCTATCTATATAACTATATAACTATGTAACTATCATACCATCTTTCTTTCAATCAATTTGTCTAAATGTATATCCATGTATTTATCTATCTATCTACCTTTATATATGTAGATCAGTCTATTTCTATATCTATCTATCTGTTTATATATTTACCTATCTATTAACCTATCTATCTGTCTAAATGTATATATATCTACGTGCCTATATGTCTATATGTCTATATCGCTATTTGTCTATCTATTTATCTATCTATCAACCTATCTATCTATTTGCTTATCCATCTATCTAAGTATCTAAGTCTATATGTCTATCTATCTATTTGTCAATCTACCTATTTGCCTAATTATATATGTATCTATCTATATATCTATCTATCTATCTATATATCTCACTATCATCAATATATATATATATATATATATATATATCTATCTATTTATATATATGTCTGTATAGCTATCTGTCTATCTACTATGTATATATGTCTCTGTGTGTGTATCATGTATCAATCTATCATTTTATCTAGCAATATGTCATCTATCTATATACTTATGTATATATCTATATATCAAACTTTCTGTATAAATATTCATATGCACACACACACACACACACGCAAACACACACACACACACACACACACACACACACACACACACACACACACACACACATATATATAATATATATATATATATATATATATATTTGTTTATATGCCTATATATATATATATATCTATCTATATATTTTCTATTAATGTATCTATCGCTATCTATATATATGTCTATATGTCTATCTGTCTATCTCTATTTCCATATATCTATTTATATATTTATAAATCTATAAAAATATAAACCTACCTAAATTTTTACATATTTATATATTTGTGTATCTATCATTCTTGCTATCTGTCTATATGTCTATCTTTTTATCTTTCTGTGTATAAGTATCTATATATCTATTTGTATATCTTTTAATCTATCTGTCTTTCTATCTATTTGTTTATCTCTCTATCTGTTTATCTTTCTAACTTTCTATCTTTCTTTCTGTGTCTAAGTATCTATCTATCTGTATATCTTTTATCTATCTGTCTATCTATCTTTCTATTTGTCTATATATCTATCTATCTCTCTATCTCTCCATCTCTCCATCTATCTATTTTTATATCTATCAATCTATTTATATATCTATCTATCTATCTAAATGCTAATCTATAAATTTATCAATATGCATATCTTTCTATCTATCTATTTTTCTATCTATCCATCTATCTATATATCTATCTCTCAAGTTTTCTTTTAGTCTATTACTATAACTATCTATATATCAATTTGACTATCTATCTGTATGTCTATCTATTTATCTACCTATCTATCTAACATTCTATTTGTTTTTTTATCTATTATTATATTGGTCTATCTGTATAACTATTTATTTGTCTAACTACCTATTTCTTTAAATAAATATATGTCTATCTATCGATTTGTGTAACTATCTAACTATCTTTCAATCTAATTAAGTATCTGTCTTTGTGTCTATCAATCTATTAATCAACATATCTACAAATCTATTAATCTATAAGTCTATTTGTCTATATGTCTATAATTTAACCTAACTATTAGTTATTAGTCTATAAATTTATCAGTCAGACTATCTATTTATCTTTATATCTATCTATCTAAATTTATAACAGTCAATGTATCATTCTATCTATTTGTCTATCATCTATCTATCTATATGTGTACATATTAATCTATCTATTAGACTATTATTCTATTTACCTATCTATTAATCTATATAAATATCTTTTAGATAAATGTCTATATGTGTATCGATCTATCTTTGTAACTGTTTATTTGTCTATCTATATATCTATCTATCTGTCTATCAGTTTATCTAACTATCTAATCATCTTTCTACTTATTAGTGTATCATTCAATCTATATATCTATCAAGCTATATATCATTTTATCTATCTCTATATCTATTTATCTATCAGTCTATCTATCTATCTGTTTATCTATCTATTTGTTTGTCTATCTATATTTCTATTTGTCAATATGTCTATCTAAATATGTGTCTATCTATCTATCTATCTATATAGCTTTGTATTTGTCTATCTATATATCAAACTATTTATCTAACTATTTATATGCTAATCTATCTATCAGTCTATCATTCTATCAATCTATCAATCTATCTATCAGCCTATCTATCTATCTATCTATCTATCTGTTTGTCTATCTTTCTATTTGTATATTAGTATATCTCTCTATTTTCTTATCTATCACTCTTTCTATCTATCTTTTTGTCTATCTTTCAATCTACCTATTTTTCAAACAATTCTTATGTTTGTCTATTTATCTTTGTATCTAATTATTAGTTTATTTTTCAATGTGTCTATTTGACTACGTGTCTATGTATCTATATCTTTCTATATCTCTAGCTATTTATATATCTATCTATCTATCTATTTTTCTAATCTATCTTTATATCCATCTACTAACTATCTGTATATTTGCCTATAAGTATATTTGTAAAATTGGATATCTAACTATCTTCCTATATGTCTATTTAGATATTTGTCTATCTATTTATCTATCTTTTTATCTATCTTTATATCTATCTACTAATTGAGTATCTATATATTTATTTATCAATATATATCTAGCTCTATCTATCTATCTTTTTAATTGTCTATCTATCTGTCTATATATATATATATTTTTCTATCAATATATCTGTATATTTATCAATCATTCTATTTGTCTATATGGCCTTTTTTCTATTTATCTATATATCTATTTATGTATATGTATATCGATATATCTATCAATCTTTCTATCTGTCTATTTGCTATCTATTTATCAATCTATTTTTCAATCTGTTTTTCTATCTTATTGACTATGAGTCTATATGTCTGTCTGACAATATATATATATATATATATATGTCTATCCGTCTATATGTGCATTAGTGTATATGTTTATTTGTCTATTTGTCTGTCTCTCTATCTTTCTATCTATCTATTTATCTATATATCTACCTTTTTATATGTCTATCAATTTATTTATTTATTTATTTATCTCTCTACTATATAATTCTATCTATCTATCGATTTGTTATATAATTATCAGTCTATCTATCTAACTATCTTTCTATCTATCTATCTGTATATTTGTCAATCAATCTATCTATATATTTATCTATCTCTCTATTAGTCTATCTGTATATTTGTGTATCTGTCTATCTTTTTATCTATCTATCTATCTATATATCTTTTTCTAGTTGTCGATTTGTCTATCACTATATTATTTATCTATCAATTTGGTTATCTATCTATCTATATGTCTATATGTGTGTGTGTGTGTGTGTGTGTGTGTGTGTGTGTATATATATATATATCAATCAATTAAGCAATCTATATATATATATATGCCTATCTATCAATTTGTTTAGTTGTCTATTTATTTATCTATCTATAGTTCTATCTATCTATCTATGTATTTTTCTTTCTTTCAATTTCTCTAAATAATCACACGTGTATATATATATATTTGTTTATCTATTTAACTATATTTCTATCTAACTATGTAACTATATGCCTATCTATCAGTCTTTTAGTCAAAAAGTCTTTTTGTCTATTATTCTATATGTTTATATGTCTATATGTTTATATGTCTATCTCTCTATAAGCCTATCAATCTATTAGTCTATCTGTCTATCTATTTAAATATATATTTCTATCTATTAATCTGTTAATATGTCAATCTATCTATCTATATCTTTGTTTATCAAATCATGTATTTATGTATCTATCCATCTATCTATATGTAAATCTATCTAGTATGTGAATATGTTTTTATGTCCACATCTATCTATATATCTATCTATCTTTTTATATATCTATTTATCTATCTATCAATGTATATATCTACATATATACCTATTTGTTTATATATCTATCTGTCTGTCTGTCTATCTATATATTTCTCTGTCTATCTATTGATTTGTATTTCTTTTATTTTGTCTATCTATTGTGTGTCTATCTCTCTTTATTTATATTTGTCAACTTGTCTATATGTCTATCTATGTATCAATCAATTAATCAATTAATTAATCTATCTATCTATCTTTGAATTTTATATCTAAATCTATCTATCTATATGTCTATATCTCTATCTATTTATCTATCTGTCTCACTCTCTACTTGTCTAATTATCTATTTGTCTATCTATATATCTTTCTATTTATGTAACATTCTATTTTGTTATCTATCTATCTATCTTTCTAGCTATCTATTTATATGTCTATTTATCTATCTTTCTATGTGTCTAAGTATCTATCTATTTTTAATATATCTCTTTATCTGTCTATCTATTTATCTATCTATCTATCTTTTTATATTTTTATCTATCTATCTATCTATTTTTCTAATTATATATCTATCTCTCTATCTGTCTATCTGTTGATTTGTGTATCTATCTTTCTATCTATCTATCTATATATCTATATTTTGATATATCTATCTGTCAATTTGTAAATTTATCTATCTATCTATTTGTCTATTTATCTATCTATCTATATATCTATCTTTTTAGTTTTCTATTAGTCTATCACTATAAATATCTTTCTGTCAATAATAATATATATCGATCTATCTATCTTTCTATCTAATTGTCTATCTATCTATCTATCTATCTATCTAGATACCTATCTATCTATCTTTCTATCAGTCTACCAGTCTATTTGTCTAATTCTCTTTCTCTCTATAATAATATATGTACATTCATCTATTTATCTATCTATCTATTTCTATAAATAAGTTTATGTCTATCGATCTTTTTATGTAATTGTCGAACTATCTTTCTATCTAATTAAGTAGCATTCTTTCTATATATGTCTATTAGTCATTTCATCTATCTATCTATTTGTCTACCAGTCTATCTATCTATATGTCATTATGTCTATCTGTCTATCTGTCCATAAATCTCTTTGTCTATTTGTATATCTTTTTTCAATCTATCTATCTAAATATCTAATAATCTATGTATCATTCTATCTATTTCTTTATCATCTTTTTGTCTATCTCTTTACAATATCTCTCTATCTATTTGATTATTTTACTATTTACCTATCTATCTATATGCCTATCTATCTTTCTATCTATCTATATATTTGTCTATGTGTTTACCATTCTATTTTTGTATTTGTCTAATTGTCTATCTATTTATTTGTATTTTTGTCTATCAATTTATATGTCTATGTTTCTATCAATCTATCTGTCTATTTGTATATGTGTCTATTTATCTATGTATCTATATGTCTATCTACCTATTTGTTAATCTATCTATATTGCTATGCGTCCATCTATCTATTTATTTTGCTATCTATCTATCTAACTATATGTCTATTTATATATCTATATATCAATCAATCTTTCTATCTATCTATTCATCTATCAATCTATCACTCTGTCATTCTATATTTATGTTTATATTCTTTTTTGTCAATCTATTTGTCTATAAGTTTTTCTATTTATCTATCTATCTAAATACCAAATTTTCTTTCTATCTTCTGTCAATCAATCTATTTGTATATCTACCTATATGTTAATATATTTATATGTTTATCTATTCATTTTCCTATTTATCTCTCTATCGATATATGTGCATATCTAACTATCTGTATATCTATCAATATTCCTATTTGTCTATCTCTCTATCTACCTATCTAGTAATCAATCAATATATTTATTTGTCTACATGTCTATCTGTCTAAATATCTATATGTTTATTTGTTTTCTATCTATCTATCTATCTATCTGTCTATCTGTCTATCTGCCTATCTATCTATTTGTCAATCTAATTACTTGTCTATCTATCAATCTATTCATTTATTTATAAATTTATCTATCACTTTATTTGTTTATATATCTATTTATATGTCTAATTGTCTAATTTTCTATCTATATATGTGTCAATCTACATATTTTTCTATCGACCTATTTGTATATCTATCTATTTACTTTTTGACTATCAGTATATTTTCAATATATCAGTCTATTTATCCATTTCTAAATCTATTATTCTATCTATCTATATCTTTATATCTATCTATCTGTCTTTATATATATATGTTTTAGTCTATCTGTCTATTTATCTTTTTTTCAATCATTCTTTCTATGTGTCTATCTATCTATATGTATATCTATTTATCTCTCTATTTTCCTATCTTTCTATCAATCTATCTTTTTATTTTTTTTATCTATTTAACTGTCTACATGTGTATTTGTCGGTATGTCTAATTGCCTATCGGTCTATATGTCTATTTCTCTATCAATCTATTTGGCTATATGTACAACTATCTATGTGTCTATCCTTGTATTTGTCTATGTGTCTAAATGTTTATCTATCTATCTATCTATTTTTCTATCTTTTAATCAATCTATCTATATATCTATCTTTTGGTGTATCAAACTAGTTCACTTTCTTTTTATAAGAATATTTATCTATTTAGATGTTTATCTATCTGCCTATTTGTTTATCTATAGATCTATATATTAGTCTATCTATATATTTATATATCTATATGACTAAATCTCTATATTTCTATCTATTTGTCTATATGTCTATCCATCTTTCGGTTTATCCATCTATCTATCTATATATCTATCCATCTATCTATATCTTTATCTATCTATATGTTTATATATCAATCTATCCAACTATCTATCTAACTACTTAGCTATCTATCTATTTGTCTATTTATCAAGCTATCCATGTATCTATCTATCTACATATCTATCTATCTATCTATTAGTTTATCTATATATTTATAAATCTATATATCTATATATCTAACTCTCTTTAAATATATTTATCTATCTATCTCGATATTTATCTATGTATGTGACTATCTAACTATCTGTATATATATATATATATATATATCTATTTAACTATATGATTATATAGCTATCTATCGATCTATTTATCTATTTTCTATCTATCTATCCATCTCTCTATCTACCTAGTTATCTATTTGTATATCTACCTATCTATTAATATATTTATATGTTTATCTATCGAATTGTCCATTTATCTAACTATCTATGTATGTGTATATCTGACTATCTGTATATCTATCAATATGACTATTTGTCTATCTCTATATCTATCTACTAATCAATCTACCTTTTTATCTGGCAATATGACTATCTATTTATATATCTATATGTTTATTTATTTTTCTATCTATTTGCCTATTTGCCTATCTATCTATTTGTCAATCTAATTACTTATTTATCTATCAATCTATTAATCTATCTATTTATAAATCTATCTATTAGTTTTTTATTTATCTATCTATTTATATGTCTACTTGTCTGTCTATCTATATATGTTTCAATCTAGATATTTTTCTATGACCTATTTGTCTATCTATCTATTTACTATTTGACTATCTGTCTATTTATCTATATATCAGAATATTTATTTATTTCTAGGATCTATTATTCTATCTATGTATCTTTATATCTATCTATATGTCTTTCTATATATGTTTTAGTCTATCTATCTATTTGTCGTTCTTTCAATCTATCTTTCTGTGTTTCTATCTATCTATATGTATATTTATATATCTTTCTATTTTCTTATATATCTATCAATCTATGTTTCTATTTTCCTATCTATCTAATAGTCTATCTGTGTATTTGTCGGTATGTCTATTTTTCTATCTATCTATCTATATGTCTATTTCTCTATCAATCTATCTATCTATATGTACAACTATCTATGTGTTTATGCATTAATCTGTCTAGGTGTATATGAGTCTATGTGTCTGGTTTTAAAAATCTATCTATCTATTTGTCTATCTATTTATCTATCTTTTAATCAATATTTGTATATATTTATCTTTTGGTGTATCCAACTATTTGATATATTTTTATAAGAATATTTGTCTATTTAGATGTCTATTTATCTGCCTATTTGTTTATCTATAGATCTATATATTAGTCAATCTATATATTTATATATCTATAAGTCTAAATCTTTATATTTCTATCTATTTGCCTATCTGTCAATTTGTCTTTTGGTTTATCCATCCATCCATCTATCTGTCTATCTATATCTTTGTCTATCTATATCTTTATCTATCTATATGTTTATCTGTCAATCTAACTATCTATCTATTTGTCTATATATCAATATATCCATTTATCTATCTATTTACATATCTATCTATCTGTCTATTAGTTTATCTGTATATTTGTAAATCTATATATCTAACTCTCTTTAAATCTATTTATATATATATCTTTATTTATTTATCTAACTTTCTATCTAACTATATGTCTACCTATTTATCTATATATTTGTCTATATATATATATATATATATATATCTCTCTCTCTCTCTCTCTCTCTATCACTATTTATCTATATGAATATATATTTATCTATCAATCTATTTATCTATTTTCTATCAATCTATTTACACTACAAGAAAAAGATGATTTAGCTAGGGAACTTTAGCTAGGGATTAATCCCTAGCTAAATTCCGAAGGATTAGCTAGGAAATAGCTAGGGAATAGCAAAGGATTTATGTTTTTTTCATTAAAATAAAAATTTGCAATGGATTAGTGATGGAATAATTTCGTAAATTCCATCTCAAAAAAAAGTGAGGAATTTAGCAACGGGTTAGCTACGGATTAGTGACGGAATATTTTCATAAATTCCGCTCAAGAAAAGAGGGGAATTTAGCGACGGAATTTTCTTAGTTAATAAAATCTGGAATTTAGCGACGGATTTAGAGATGGAATTTTCCTAGCTAATAAAATCTAAAAATTAGCAACAGATTTAGCGACAGAATTTTCCTAGCTATTAAAATCTAGAATTTAGCGAAGGATCTAGTGACGAAATTTTCCTAGCTAATTACAACCATAACATAGCGACAAATTTCAGCTACGAAATTTCCTAGCTAATTACATACTGAACATAGCGACGGATTTTAACAACGTAATTTTCCTAGCTAATTACAACCTGAAAATATAGCTATGGATTTAGAAATGTAATTTTTTTTGCTAATTACATAATTAATATAGCGATGAAATTTTCCTAGCTAATTACTACTTGAATATAGTGATGGATTTTAGTGATTTAACTTCCCTAGCTAATAAAATCCTGAATATATCGACGGATTTAGCGAGGGAACTTCTCTAGCTAATTAAATCCAGAATATAGCGACTGATTTAGTGACTGAAGCTATTTATCTATCTATATAATTATTAATCTTTCTATCTATCTTTATAATTTTTAATCTATATATCTCTCTATCTATCTATTTGTCCATATAGCTATATATCTATCTATATATCTAATTATATATATATGTTTGTGTGTGTGTGTGTGTGTGAATCTCTATATATATCTATCATCCAATCTTCCTATTTACTTATCTATATATTTGACTATTTATCTATCTTACTATTTGTCTATCTGCCTATCCATCTATCTGAGTATTTTTTTATCTATCTATTTGTCTATCTGCCTATTTATCAAACTATCTGTCTATTTGTCTATATATATATATATCAATCTATCTGACTATCTATCTATCTATATATCAGTCTATCTATCTATCTATCTATCTATTAATATATCAATCTATCTATCTATCCGTCTATCTATGTATATATTTATCTTTCTTTCTTTCTATCCTTCAATGCTTATTTTTGTTTATCTGTATATCTATCTATCTTTTTATTTTCATATTTGTCTATCTAGCTATATGTCTAATTGTCTATCTATCTATTTGTCTCTCTTTGTATCACTTTATCTATCTATGTTTATGTGTCTATGTGTCAACGTGTATATCTATATATGTGTCTATGTTACTATGTGTCTATGTGTCTATATATCTATATGTCTATGTGTCTATGTATATATGTTTCAAACTAACTAACTTTTTGTATGTCTATCTATCAATAAATCTTTGTGTCTATCTATATATCTATTTTCCTATTTGTCTATTTGTCTATCTTTCATTCTATATATGTTGTTTATTTATCTTCATGTCTACTTGTTTATTAGTCTATCTATTTATTTGTATATCTATTTATCTATTTTACTATTTGTCTATTTGTC
>JAREIK010007244.1:0-18298 GCA_029783825.1 Sapria himalayana | reverse complement strand
AGAAAATAAATAATTAGAAGAATAAGAATATTAAGAAGAATATGAAGAATCTAAAAATAATAATAAATAATAATAATAAAAAGAATAAGAGGAATATAAATAATATGAAGAATATGAATAAAATAAGAATAAGAAGAGTCTGAATATAAGAAGAATAAAAAGAATAAGTAGAATAATAATAATAATATAAAAGGATTAAAAAGGAAGAATAAAAAGATTAAGAATAAAATAATATAGTATGTAAAAGAAGAATAAAAAGAATAATAATAAAAACAGAATAACAAGACTAATAAAATAAGGAGAAAAAAATAATAAGTAGAATAAGTCAATAAGAAGAATAAGAAGTATAAGAAAAATATGAAAAATAATCAGAATAAAACAAGAACAAGAAGAATAAGAAAAATAAAAAGAATAAGTTCAATAAGAAGAATAAGTAGAAAAAAGAAAATAAGATAAATAAGAACAATAAGAAGAATAAGGAGGACAAAGTAGAATATAATAATAAGATGAATAAAAAAATAAGGAGAAAAATAATAATAAGAAGAATTAGAAGAATAAGAAGAATAAAATATATAAATATATGAAGCATAAAAGAATACGAAGAATATGAAGAGTAGTAGATAAGTAAAATTAAAAGAATAAGTAGAAATGAAGAATAATATAATAATAAGAATAAATAGAATGAGAATAAAAAGAAAGATAATAAGAATAAAAGAAAAAATAATTAGAAGAATAATACTATTAAGAAGAATATGAAAATATATCAAAAATAATAAAAAGAAGAATATGAAGAATAAGAAATAATAGCAGGAATATGAATAATAAGAAAAATATGAATAATTAAGAATAAGAAGAGTATGAATAATAAGAAGAATAAGAAGAATAAAATGATAAGTAGAATAATAATAATAAGTATAAAAAAGGAAGAATAAAAATATTAAGAATAATAATAATAATAATAATAATAATAATAAAAATAAGATGTATAAGAAGAATAAGAATAATAAGAAGATTAAGAAGAATAAGAAGAAAAAGAATAAAAAGAAGAATAAAAAGAATAATAATAATATGAGAATAAGAATGATAAGTAGAATAAGTAAAATAAGAAGAATACGAAGTATATGAAAAATACAAAAATTAATAAGAATAAAAGATAATAAGAATAAGAAGAATATGAAAATGAATAAAGAATAAAAAGAATAATATGAATAATAAGAATAAAAGTTTAAGAAGAATAAAAAGAATATGAATAAAAAGTAGAATAAGAAAATAAGAAAAATAACAGTACTAAGTAGTATAAGTAGATTACGAATAAAAAGAAGAATTTGAAAAATTAGAAGAATTAGAAGAATAATTAAAATAAAAAGAATAAGCTGAATAACTATAATAAAAAGAATAAAAAGAAAAATAAAAATAAGATGAAAAAAAATTATAAATAAGTTGAATAAAAGAATTAGTAGAAATAGAAGAATAATAAGAATAAAAAAATTAAGAAGAATAACAAGAATAAAAATAAAAGAAGAATTTGAAGAATAGGTAGAATACCAAAAATAAGAAGGATTAATAGAATAAAAAAATTAGAAGAATAACTAGAATAACTAGTAAGAAGAAAAAGGATAAAATAAAAATATGAAAAATAAGAGAATAAGAATAATATGAAGAATAATAAGAATAAAAAGAATAATTAGTAGAATAAAAAAGAATATGAAGAATAAAAAGAATAAAAAATGAGAAGAATATGATAAATAAAAAGAATAAGAGTATAAGAATAATACGAAAATATGACGAATACAAGAAAGTAAATTATAAGAAGATAAGAATAATAAGAAGAATAAGAAGAATAAGAAGAATAAGAAGAATAAGAAGAATAACAAAATTATGAAGAATATGAAGAAAAAGATAATAATAATAATAATAATAATTAGAAGAATATGAAGAATAAAACAAGGATAAGAAGTATATAAATAATTATTAGAATAAGAAGATAAGAAAAATAAGTAGAATAATAAGAATAAAAAGAATAACTATAATAATAAGAATAAAAATAATTAAAAGATTAAAAAGAATAATAAGATTAAGATTAAAAGAAGAATGAAAATGAAAGGAAGAATAGGATTATAATGAAGAAATTGAAGAATATGAATAAAAAGAAGATTAAGAAGAATAAGAAGAATAACTAGAATAAGAAGAATAAAAAGAATAAGAAGACTAAGAAGAAAATAATAATAAGAATTTCTATAATAAATAGAATAATAAGAATAAAAAGAAATAGAATGATAATAATAATAATAAAAGAATAAGAAGAATAAGAAGTTTATTAAAAATATGAAGATTAAAAATAATATGAAGAATATGAAGTATAAAAAGATAAGATGAATAAGTATAAAGAGTATAATAAAATAATAAAAATATATGAAGAATAAGAAGAATAAAAAGGATTAAAAGAATAATAAAATAAAAAGAATAAGATATAGTTAAATACATTTTTTAACTAATATATAAAAATGTATTTAAATATATGTTGTTAATTATATATTTAAATATAGTTATGTATAATGTTTTATAGTTATACATATAGCAAAAGACACTTATTTTAGTTATATGTCTTATATCTATAGTATATTTAGTTAAATAGGGTTATATATAATATATTTAATTATACTTATAGTATAAATATGTATGTGGTTAAGAAATAGTTATATATAACATTTTTATAATTATACATAGAGTAAAATACAATTAAATATAGTATATAATATCAAAACATATTGTATATTTTGTTAGAAATATAGTTATATAGAATTATACATATAGTTATACTTATATCTATACATGTAGGTATATATATATTATCATATAAGTTTATATATTTATACATATAGTTATGTATAGGTATAGATATAGTTAAAAATACATTTTTATATACTAATATATAAAAATGTATATTAAATATATTTTGTTAATTATTTAATATAAATATATTATGTAATATTTTTATAGTTATATATATAGTAACATACAATTATATATAGTTATATGTTATTATACATATAGTATATATAGGTATATGTGTTATATAAAGTTAAACATATAGTTATATATATATATTCATACAAGTAGTTATATGTAGTTATACATAAATGTATACAGAGTTATAAACAAATATATAGATTTACATATATGTATATATATATATATATACATACTTACAAATATAGTTATATTTAATTATATAGAGTTTTATATAGTTATACAAATATTTATAAATAGTTATACACATATAGTTAAAGATAATGTTGTATGTTGTTATACATGTAATTAAAAATATAGTTACATGTGGTTATACATATAGTTACACATATTGTTATACGTATATTTATACATGTAGGTATATATATTTTTTCATATAATTTTATATATTTTTACATATAGTTATGTAAGGTTTAGATATAGTTAAAATACATTTTTATATACTAATATATAAATATGTATATTAAATATATGTTGTTAATTATATAATTAAATATAGTTATATCTAATGTTTTATAATTATACATTATGTAAAATACAATTATTTATAGTTTTGTGTTCTTATACCTATAGTATATTTAGTTATAAATAGAGTTATATAAATTATTTTAATTATACTTATAGTTATAAATATGTATGTAGTTAAAGATCTAGTTATATATAATGTTTTTATAGTTATACATATAGTAAAATACAATTATATATAGTTATATATTATTAAACATATAATATATTTTGTTAGAAATATAATTATATAGAATTATACATATTGTTATAAATTATTATATAGTTAAAAATAGTAATATATAGTTATAAATATAGTTATAAAAATAGTTTACATAGTTACAAATATATTAAAAATAGTTATAAAGAGTTTTATATAGTTATACAAATATTTATAATAGTTATACATATCTAGTTAAACATATAGTTATATATATGTTGTTATAAGTTTTAATTAAATTATAGTTATATGTGTGATTGCACACATAGTTATACATATAGTTACAAATGTAGTTATACATGTTGTAGATGTAGTTATGTATAGTTTTTCATGTAATTATATATATTTAGATAATATGTCGATATATATTGTTAAAACATTATATATAGTTATATATATATATATATATATATATATATATATATGTATATTAAATATATGTTGTATATATATATATATATATATATATATATATATATATGATATATATATATGATATAGTTTATATATATTATGTGTTATTTTAATATATGTGTTATTTTATATATTGTTGTATACTATTATTATAGTTACATATAGTAAAATACACATATATATTTTTGTTTATTAATCATGGATCATCAATTTTACATAATTTATTATGTAAATATAAAATATGTTGTTATATACATGCTGCTCACAACAAACAAACACAATTTTTTAATTAACATCCAAACCCACAAAACTATCAGAGTGGCAAAAAACATGGATATCAAGCCTGCATACCTACTATGCAACATCAACATCCACAAAATGAGGACGCATTATATCATATGCATGAAATATCTATATGAATCAATGTATATAAGCAATCCAAGCATACCATGGTGATTAATGATTTTGGTACTTGTAATGATTTACCATAAACATCCAGATTAATACTCTATGCATGATGAGGATCTTCGGCCATTTATATAATTGTGGTAAAAACTGACTTTACATGAATACATATAACCCCAAATATCTATTATATAATTTCTATGGAAATATAATATACGGTTAAGTTAGGGTAGAAAAAGAATTTGGAAGAAAAAACAAATAACAGAATCCAAACACACACTCCTACATTAAGATAATCGATGAAGATTAGGTAGAACGTGTACCTTTAATTAATAAAAACTCATGGCTAAAGAATTCTCACTTACTCTACTATAGATTATGATGTATCCATGTCGAGAGAGAGAGAGTTGGACTGCAAATATGTTTGATGCTTATTAGAGTTTACTGGCATCTCGACAACAAGTGAATGGAGAAAGATAGTCTTTTGAAGTTTAAAATCCCAAAATATTTAATTTTTCATCATCAAAACTTTAAATAAACAATAATATATAAAATAAATAAAGACTCATATTTGTTTTATTATCAAAATATTTTAAACAAGTTCATATGCGTGTAGCAAGGAACATATGATAAACAAATACCTAATAATTTTAATAATGCAAATTAATTAAACAATAAATATAAATAACATCGAAAAATAGATATTTAGCCATATAACTAGAAAATAAATCAATTGGCTACAAAATTTGTAAACTTGATATAGCAGCACACATAAAAAGATGATTGATCTTCAAGCAACTATCCTAAGTGTTATAAAAAAAACTCATTATGTTAAAAAATATATAATATTTATATTTTATGGTTTATAAAATTTGTATGAATTCATATTAATTTTTTTGAAGATAAAAAAGAAATAATTTAAGGGCATAAAAATTTCATATTATTTGATATAATTTATAAATTATAAAATTTTAAAATTCACTTAAAAATGAGAAAATTATTAAAAAATGATATATTTATTATTTTAATAAAGACAAATATTAAAAGCTAATAATACAAAATTTTACTCATTGTTAAATTCCTATATATTTCACTAGGGGTAAGCATCTATGTATTTATTCTTAAATATCAATTTATTTTCTTTAAATTTTATGAAAAATTGGAAATTTTTTTATAATTTGAAATTTTATTATAATTAGAAATTTTCAAATTTTTAGTAATTATATTTTTAAAAGTTTTCTATGATCAAAAATATTTTTTTAATTAAAATAATATTAATATTTACTAATGTATTCATTAATTTAGATATTTTTGTAAATATTTTTTATTAAATCATACATTGAATTATTTAGTTTTTTATTAGTATAAATTTTAATGTATGTTCATTTATTTTTTAAAATATCTTAAAAAATTATTATAATTATTGATTTAATATTTAATGTTTTTAAACACTATATTTAAATTTCATAAATAAAAATTATAGAATATTTTTTGTATAATTTTTTAAAAATTTTATAATCATAAAATTAGTTATTTTACTCTTTATTATATAAATTTTTTTTTCATATTTAGATATTTTAAAATTATATATTTATAATATCCTATTTTTAGAATTATATGAGGAGAAGGTGTCTCTTTCAAGGATACTCATCTTAGGAACCATGGCATAACCTTTAATATAACAAAATAGCATAAAATAATAGAACAAATTATATATTAAAATTAAAATCATTAAAGATTAGCGATATAAATAATCAAGCTAGATTACACCTCAACTAATCTTATGATCTCTAATGCATTGGTAGATGCAAGACCTAGTAACAAAAGAAGGGAAGAGGCATTGAAGAGAGGGAGTCAAACATGTCCATACATTTTCTAGTTATCAACTAACCCTAAGGCTGTTGTGCATTATGGCTGCATAAAAAGTAATACTTAGGTCCTCATGCAATTATAAAGCTGTAAAAGATAATTCCTTTTACTTTGAAAATAAAATAAACATTTTGAGGCATTGTTCAAGAAAATTTCCTTCTTCCAAATGAAGAAGATTATTCAAAGAATTTCATCCTTAACCAACTAGTAGTTTTTGATGATGACAAAAGCAAGATTACAAATGCACCTAATCATGTTGCAATTAGCATAGAATCAACATGCACTATAATAGTGGAAATAAGTCGATAACTTGGTGAAAATGATCTGATCATTTTCTGGACATAGTGCAATACTTCTCAATTTTTTTTTGACGAGAGATGTGATTACTGGGATGGCATCCAATTGAAAAGAATTAATTCTTTCTGGTCATAGTTTTGTTCTGAAAAAAAGTAAAAAACTCACCATACAAAACTAAATAAATGTCATACGCACTACACAAGGCTTGGCTTAGTATGGAGTCATAGATAATTCAATATATTAACAATCTTATCCCCAAGAATCAGAAAAGTTATTTTATAAGCCTCGAACCCAAGACCTAACACCCCTGGATGAAAATATTTATCATCGCACCAAGGCACAACATATATTAAATAGAGTTATATATAATTATATATGAATTATTATAATCTGTATATTAAATATATGTTGTTAATTATATATTTAAATATAGTTATGTATAATGTTTTTATAGTTATACATATAGTAAATGATGATTATTTATAGTTATATGTTTTTATACCTATAGTATAGTTAGTTATAAATAGATTATATATAATTATATTTAATTATACATATAGTTATAAATATGTATGTAGTTAAAATATAGTTATATATAATTTTTTTATAGTTATACATATTAGTAAAATATAATTATATATAGTTATATATTATTATACATATAGTATATTTTGTTAGAAATAATGTTATATAGAATTATACATATAGTTATAAATTATTATATAGTTAAAAAAATAGTTATATATAGTTATAAATATAGTTATAAAAATTGATTACATAGTTACAAATATAGTTAAATATAGTTATAAAGTGTTTTATATAGTTATAGATATATTTATAAATAGTTATACATAAATAGTTAAACATATAGTTGTATATATGTTGTTATAAGTTTATAATTATAATTATAGTTACATGTGTGATTGCACACATAGTTATACATATAGTTATAAATGTAGTTATGCATGTTGTAGATGTAGTTATATATAGATTTTCATGTAATTATATATATTTAGACATATAGTTATGTATAGGTATTGATGTAGATAAATACATTTATATATAGTTATACGTTGATATACATATTGTCAAATACATTTATATATAGTAATATATATATATATATATATGTGTGTGTGTGTGTGTGTGTATTTATATTAAATATATGTTGTTAAATTTATATATATTTATGAATACTATTTTTATAGTTATACATATAGTAAAATAAACTTATATATATTTATGTGTTATTAATTTTGGGATCATCATATTTACATAAATTATAATGTAAATATTAAATAAGTTGTTATATAAACACAGCTCATCACAAACACCAACACCCATTTTGTGATTAACATCTAAAACCACAAGATTGCCTGAGTGGCAAAAAACATGGATATCAATGCCTGCATACATGCTGTGCAACATCAACATCCACACAATGAGAATGCAATATATCACACATGCATGAAGTATATATACACATCATTGTATATAAGCAATCCAAGCATACCATGGTGATAAATGAATTTGGTGCTTCTAATGATTTACCATGAACATCTAGATTAATACTGCGTGCATAAGGAGGATCTACAAAAAGTTATATAATTGTGGTAATAACATCACTATACATGATATCATATATACACAATGATCTATTATTTAATTTCTATGGAAAATACAACATACGGTAACAGTTAGGGTAGAAGAATAATTTTGAAATAACAAACCGCAGAATCAAAACACATTCTTGCATTAAGATAATAGATGAAGAGTTAGGGCTGAAAGCGTACCTCAAATCAAAAAGAAACTCATGGCTGAATGAAATTCTCGCTTACTCTTTTATTAGGTTTTGATGTATCCGTGTCGAGAGAGAGGGGCAGACTGTAGAGGACTAAGAGCATCTCCAACAATGCTACCTAAAATAACAACTCAAAATATAATAAAATATTGTATTATCTATTTTAACTAACTACATTTATATGGTAACTCCAACAATGCTACTATTTTAACAAACTACTTTCTTATGGTAACTTCAACAATGCTATCTATTTTAGCTACCAATTCGACTAACTTTAACTAACTTTCAAAAATAACATCTAAAATACAATATGAATGTCATATCATCACCATAATGAAATGAAAAATCATTCATTGTTTTCCAAATTTCAAGTGAAGAACATCAACAATTTTGTCAAAGGAGATAGTCTGGAAGTTTTTTTTTTCAATATCAATGTCTAGTTTATAAGGAATGGGTATCTCTCCTATTTTTTCGAGTGGGAGAGTAAGCCTTCCAAAAATAGGAACATATACAATTAGATCCACCTTAACATGATAAGGAATGATACTTCCGTGATTGATGCTGTCATATGTACTTTTGATATCACCATAATTTAAAGTGAGAAATTTTTACAGTTTCTTCGCCATGAGCAGAGATTGTTCCAGCATCAGGGATCAACCCTAAAAACTAGTTTCCTTCCATTGCTATCAATTAGATAGTTGATGTCCACTAAATGAATGGGAATAAGGTTAGTGTTTTTGATGAGAACATCAATAATGATGATATCTGCTTTCTCGAGATTAATGAAAGGAAGATGAATAGCAGTAACATCCACAATTGGCTTTCCAAACCCAAATGTCTCTTCAATTTTTTCCCCAATATCATGGATGAAATACTTCAATAAAACCCACCTTCTGCTCATCTAGAGAAGCCATAACCTGACCATCAAAATAAAAAAGTGGGCGGTATATTATCATCACCAGGATCATAACACGGAAAAAAAATTGATTGCTGCATAATAACGATCTCAAAAACATATGTCATGATTCACGAAATGGCATCGACATTACACCAAAAACAATAGAAATGAACTAGGGTGAAGATGAACATGTTGAATCTAACAAACTCAAGAAACAATGGATAAAACCATCAGCCACAAGCACGATGACATTAGTATATAACATTGGTTCATAATTTCTTTCATAACTCCCTATACCCAAACTTATCACTGATATCAAAAAAATAAAAACCATCATGAAACGAAGCATAGAAGCTAGCATGGAAAGATGCGTGCGCATAGTTTTATGTCGCAAATGATTATTGTTGAGCAATCACATGAGTTATATCTGAATTGCATTACATGATCAGAATCAAATTAATGGAATGACTTACTGGTAAAAGGCGCCTACATTTCAATAAATTTCTTCCTGATCGGCATCACTGCCATGCGTGTTGTAGGAGAGAGAAGTTTTGTCTTCTAGAGGCTGCTTCAATAATCAAAGCCTGTTGGAGTTGGAGTCTAGAGAGAGTTTATAGATCAGGCGAGAGAAACTACAAATATGAGAAATAGATAGCTAGATGCAAAGAGAGTTGATTTTAAAGTTTAACTCTTTAAAATAACTAAACAGAAGATGACACCAACCCTCTCAGAGATGCTCTTAGGTGCTTGTTAGAGTTGTATCTCGAGTCTCGACATACAACAAGTGAAGGTAGAACTTAAATTACTAAAATATTTTAATTTTTAATTATTAAAACACTAAATTAACAATAAATAATTAAAATACATAAAGACTCATTTTTTTATTTATTATCAAAATATTTTAAACCAAGTTCATGTGTGTGTAGCAAGGTACACATAAAAAACAAACATCTTGCAATTTTTTATTATAAAATTTAATTAAACAATAAATATATAAACAACTTCAAAAATAGATGTTTATCTTTATAACTAGAAAAAAAATCAAATGACTACAAAATTTATAAACTTCATATCGCAAGACACACATGATAAGATGATTGACCTTCTAACCACACTCCTAAGTATTATAAACATTCTTTATAAAAAAAAAATATAAATATATATATTTTATGGTTATAAATTTTTATAAATTCATATTAATTTTTATGAAGATAATATGAAATAAATTTAAGGCATAAAAGTTCATATTATTTGATATCATTTATAATTTTTAAAATTCTAAAAATTACTTAAAGTGAGAAGATAATTAAAAAATATATATATATTTTTTATTTTAATATAGACTGAATATTAAAAGCTAATAGCAAAATATTACTCAATTATTTAATTCTTATAAATTTTAGTAGGGGCAAACATCTAAGTATTTATTTTTAATTATTAATTTATTTTATTTAAATTTAATAATAAAATTTAAATTTTTATTATAATTCAAGATTTTCAAACTTTGTTTTGATTATTTTTTTAAAAGTTTCATATAATCATAATTTTTTTATACTTATAATAATATTAATATTTACTAGTTTATTCATTAATTCAGATATTTTTAAAAATATTTCCTATTTAATCATACAATGAATTATTTTACCTTTATATTAGTAGAAATTTTAATGAATGTTCATTTAATTTTAAAATATCTTAAAAAATTATTATAATTATAGAATTAATTATTTAATGTTACTTTTATACAAAATTTTATGTTTCTTAATTAAAAATTTTAGAACAGTTTTTTATATAATCTTTTTAAAAATTCATAATCATAAAAATAGTTATTTAGTCCATATTAATATAATTTTTTTGTATTTTTATATTTTTAAATTTTTTATTTATAATATCCTTTTTTTATAATTTTGCGAGGAGAATGTGTCTTTCAAGGATCGCTCACCTATAGACCATAACATACATTTAAAAAACAAAATTATATAAAATATTAAAACAAATAATAAATTAAAAACAATTAAATAATTAAAGATTGGCTAGAAAAATTCTGTTACTATATCCGTTGCTAAATTCCACTGCTTTTCTTTGTGAGGAATTTACGTGGCTATTCAGTCGCTAATTCGTCGCTAATCCGTTGCAAATTTTTATTCCAAAGAAAAAATCAGAAATCCCTTGCTATTTCCTAGCTAATCCCTTGCAATTTAGCAAGAGATTGATCCCTAGCTAATGAACATTTTCTTGTAGTGTCTCCAAGTTCTTTGCTGCTATGTTACCTTGAGAGAATATATGTTCTAGTGTTTCTATATTTTCTTTGTAGCAATTGCATCTAAAAGCTAGGTTTATGCCTTTCTTTTGAATAAGGTTGTCTAGTGGGATTATATTAGACAAGGTTTTCGATATAATTAAACATATTTTTGGTGAGTTATTATTGTTCCAGCACCATTTAAATAGCTCATGCTGTGGTTTTTTCTTTCTAATTAAAATTTTGATAGATTTAAAAGAATATAATCCTTCTTCATTTAATTTATATTTCCAACTGTATTTTGTAAGGACTGAATTTCAATCTACTATTTCTCTTTGTTTTAGGGGTTGTTTTTATATCTGAGAACTATTATTAAGCTTTTTATCCTTAGTAGTGTCGTTATTCACTATGTATTTAGCACTCATATATTTAGCCCACAAACTATTATTTTCTTTAACTCCCTACCACCTCTTACATGCCCATGCTTCTGATATTTCCTTTAAATTAGAGAAGCCTAAACCAGTTTCTTCTTTTGGATAGCAAAGGTCCTTCCATTTGATCCAGTGTAGTTTGTGTTTTACATCTTTGTTACCCCAAAAAAAATTTGCAAATTATTTTTCTATTTTTATGATTTAGTTTTTGGGGGGAAGCATTATCATAAAAATATGCATTACTATGCTTTGTAGGTCATGATTGATAAGTGTAATTTTTCCACTCATATTAAGCATTTCTATTTTCCATTCTGCAATTTTCTGTATAATTTTATCTAATAAAGAATCTAGGTATTCTATTTCCTTTAAATAAAGGGCATCCAAGATAAGTGATTGCTCCTTTTGCTTCGGAAAAACCTGTTGTATCTTTTAGTCTATGGATTATTCTAAGAGGTGCTTGTTTAGATATTATGAATTGGCTTTTATTTCTGTTTAATGTTAAACCTCTCTCTTCTTTCGAAATTTGGAATAGTTTCATAAAGTTAGTTATAGATTTTTTATTACCATTTGTAAAAATATTTATATCATCTGCATATGCTTGGCAATCCATCTGAGGTGAATCTTTAAAGTGCTTAAATGATTGTATAGCTCCTTTTCTAGTTTTATATATTAAATTGACCAGAAACAATTCAGGACAAATGTTAAACAGGGTAGGAGACAAAGGATCACCTTGTCTTAGTCCTTGAGTGGGTTTAAATTCATCCCGTTTTTCCCCATTAATAATAATTTTGAACCAACTACTTGAGATGCATCTAAAAATTAAATCAATCCAGCTTTCTAAAAATCTCATTTTTTTCATGATATAGCATAGCATTTTCGAGTCTACTCTATTGAATAATTTATAAAGGTCTAATTTAAAGACTACATTGTCGCCCCTGACTTTATTAGAGATTTCTTTCATTAATTTTTTAGCTAAGCATATATTTTCCATGATTAATCTATCTTTCATGATGTATGTTTGTTCCTTAGAGATGATTTTTGGGAGGAAAAGACTTATCTACTTTGCATTAACTTTGGCTAGGATTTTATATGTAAAGTTGCATAGGTTAATTGGATGATAGTCCTCTCCCTTTTGAAAATTTTCTTTTTTCATTTTTAAAACTATGTGTGTAAGTGACCATTTTTATTTAATTCAGCCCCACAAAAGAACCAGTGTAAGGCCTGAGTAAGGTCTATTTTAATTATGTCCCAGCATACTTGAAAAAACACTTTGTTCCATCCATTTAGTCCTACAGCCCTGTTTATAATAAACTAAATACATTATTTTTAATTTCTGTTTCATTTGGAAATTCATTAAGATTTTATTATCTTCTTTATTAAAATTTTATTTATGTTTTCTAAAAGGTCATGACTTGTTTGTTCATTATTTCTACATAATAGTAATTTGTAAATTTTTTCTAATGTTTATTTTATGTCTTTTTTATTTTCTACCCATGAGCCTTCCTTATTTCTAATTCCTATTATCTTGTGTTTTTGATTTTTTATTCTTGTGATTTGTTGAAAAAACATAGTATTCAGATCCCCTCTTTTAACCATTTTATTTTCGATATTTGTTTCCAAAATACTTCCTCTATGTGTACTTTTAATATGAATTCACCTCGGGCTTTGTGAAGAGCCTTGAGATTGTTTGCGTAATGATTTTTGTCATGTTCATTTTCTAGTTCATTTATTTTTGTTCCATATCTTGAATGGTTTTATTAATGTTTCCAAAATTTTTTGTGTTCCATTCCGATAAACATGATCTTAGTCTAAATAAATTACCTAATAAAAACACTGCTGGATTACCTTTAAGTGGGGACTTTCATGACTCTTTGTCAGTGTCCAAATATTCTTCGTGTAAGGAGCACATATTTTGAAAATTAAATGATGATATATTCTTTTCTTTTTTTTGAGGGGTGAAAAGTAAAGGATTATGATCTGAGCAATTCCTATTCAAGTGTTTAATGCCTATGTTACTAAAAGAGTCCATCCACTTCGAGTTGATGAAACTCCTGTCTAAGATGACTCCTTTCTTTTTGTGGTTATTTGTCCATGTGTCTTTTGAGCCTAGGAAGTCTACTTCTAATAATTTGTCTTAGTTATCACCTTATTAAATTAATCACTAGTTGTGTATTTATTGGTCTACCGCTTTTTTTTCTCTGATGAATTCTTTACAGTGTTGAAATCTTTTATTATTATCCATGGTAAATTCTTATTTGAAATTTCCTCCATTTTTTTCTCTATCTCTTTTCTTTTATTTCTTCGAGTTACTAGCATATACGATTGATATAATTCCATCTATGTTTTTACCTAAACTAAGGTTATTGATTTGATCTTTTTCTTCTATTATAAATATATCTAAGTTATTCCACATAACCCAGATTTTACTAATTTTTTGTAGAAATAGCATTTTTATATCCTAACTTTTTTTTTGAAGATTTCCAATTGATCAAAACCAACCATAGGTTCAGGAATAATTAATAGGAAGATTTTATGAATTTTTATCTTTTTAATTAATTTATTTAGTGAAGGGGAGTTAGCTATACCTCGAATAATCTAGAATAAGTATTTATCCATTATTAACCAGTTTTGATTGAGCCCTTGTTTTATTTTTTAATTCATTAGTTTAAATCAAGTCTTTTTGTGTGTTTCTTATTTTTTTTATGTGATTAGGATGGGTTTTAACAAGATTCTCTACTCAATATAATTTATCCATTTGTAAGCTTATAATTTTTAAATCTTCTAGTGCCTTATCTTTATTTCCTATCTCCATTCTTCTTTTTTCAATATATATATCATCTATGGAATGATTTTCCTTGAGGGTTTTTGTTTTAGTTATTACATTATTATAGCTTTTTATTGATTCATAGTTTGAACCAAAATTTGATCTAGTGAACCAGCTCTTTGAGTTTTCTTTGTGCTTATGGTTTATTTTAACTTTCCTAGTTTTGATAACTAGTTCCTCTATTCTACCGATCATAAGTCTAATTCTTTACTTATCTGTTATATTTTTGTCTTGGGAAGCATTTTTTTAGGAGAATCTATTGTTAGCATAGTGTTCTATTCATCATCCTCATTAGTTTCCTCTTGTCTAGCCTCCTCTTTCTAACCCAAACCTTATGTTCTTCCCTTTTTATATTTACAATGTAGTTTTATGAGTTATGTCCTCTCTTTTTGCATTGATTACAATAACTAGGCAAGGCCTCAGGAGTAATAGGTTGCCAGAAACCTTTATTTTCATTCTGAACAATCCATATCCGTTGAGAAATAGGGAGATGGATATTAACCTATATGCATACTCATGCAACACATGGTCTAGAAAGGTTGGTAATGGAGCCATACATCAATAAGGGTTTGCCAATGAGATTCGAGATGGAGTAGAGAGATGTTTTGTTGAAGAAATGAATAGGCAATAAGGGTAGAAGAATCCATACCGGAGTAAATGGTTTTTCTTCCTTCATGTTAAAGCTTGCTGTCCATTTGAATGTCCTCATAGGGTAGCCCCTTACATTACAATTATCCTTTAGCCACATACAAAAAAAATATTCATTCGTGAAGAGCTGCACAAGGACATGCTTACTGTCGATCGCACCCAGCTTAATCAATACTTTAAGCTTGAGTGAGGAAAAGAAATCACATATTTCATCAATGCGTGGTCGGCCATGAGAAATTTCTCGATGAGAGAAAACTGATGAGCTTCCGAGAGTTTATCAATGTCTTCAAGGGAAAAATAAATCATAGGATCCCCATTTTTTATTGACATATGATTATTATGGGCATGGTTGGATAATGAATGTTAGAAAATGATTTCTTATGAGCAAGATAATCAATTACTCCATTTCCAGCTTGATTTCGACCCCTTTCTACATGAATTGGAGATTTCACTTTTTAGAATTCCTAACATTCTCTCTCATATAAACTTCTTTTTATTCTTCTTATTCATCTTATTCTTCTTATTTTTATAATTCTTCTTATTCTTCTTTTTCTTCTTATTCTTCTAATTCTTCTTTTTCTTATTATTCTTATTATTCTTATTATTCTTATTCTTGTTATTTTTGTTATTCTTCTTTTCTTCTTGTTATTCGTATAATTTTATTTATCCTATTATTGTTATTATTCTTATTCTTCAAAATATTCTAATTTTTATTATTATTCTTATTCAACTTATTCTTATTATTATTAGTATTCTTCTAATTCTACTTATTCTTCTTATTTTTTTGATTCATGTAATTTTTTTTATTCTTCTTATTCTTCATAATTCTTTTATTCTTTTATTCTTTTATTCCTCTTATTCTTCTTTTCTTCTTTTTCTTCTTATTCTATTTATTCTTCTAATTAATCATATTATTTTTATTCTGCTTATTCATGATATTCTTGATATTCATCTATTTTCTTATTCTTCTTATTCTTCGTTTGCTTCTTATTCTTTATTTTATTCTTATTCTTCTTATTCTTCTTATACTTCTTTTTATTCTTATTGTTTAAATTCTTCTTTTTCTTATTATTTTTCTTATTCTTCTTATTATTCTTATCCTTCTTATCCTTCTTATTATACTTATCTTCTATTCTTATTTCTTCTATTTCTTCTTTTTCTTCTTTTTATTCTTATACTTTTATTCAACCTATTATTGTCATTCTTATTATTCTTCTAATTATTCTAATTTTTCTTATTATTCTTATTTAACTTATTTTTTTGATTATTATTATTCTTCTAATTCTTTTTATTCTTCTAATTCTTCTTATTCTTATTATTCTTCTTTTTTTTCTTAATCTTCTTTTGATCCTATTTTTACTTTTCAACTTATTCTTCTTATTCATATTATTCTTATTATTCTTTTAAGTTATTTAATATTTTAATTCTTGGTATACTTCTTATACTTCTCATTCTTCTTACTGTTATTATTCTTATTAATCTTATTATTCTAATAATTCTTCTTATTCATCTTATTCTACTAATTTTTTTAATTCATCTTGTTCTTTTTATTCTTCTTATTCTACTTATTCTTTTTATTCTATTAATTATGCTTATTCTTATTATGCTTCTTATTCTTCTTATTCATTTTATGCTTCTTATTCTTTTTTTCTTCTTATACTTCTTAATTTTTTTTATTCTTGTTATTCTTCTTATTCTTCTTATTCTTATTATTCTTCTTATATTTCTTATTCATCTTATTCTTGTTATTTTTCTTATTCTTCTTATTCTTCTTATTATTCATATTCTTCTTATTATTCATATTCTTCTTACTCTTTTTATTCTTTTTATTTTTCTTATTCTTCTTATTATTATTCTTATTCTTTAATTATTCTTATTATTCTTCTTATTTTTCTTTTCTTATTATTCTTCTTATACATCTTATTCGTCCTATTCTTGTTATTATTTCCTATTCTTCTAATTTTTCAATTTTTCTTATTCTTTTATTCATCTTATTCTTCTTATTATTCGTATTCTTTTTTTTTTCCACTTATTCTTTTATTCTTTATATTCTTTTATTTTTCTTATACTTCTTATACTTCTTATCATTCTTATTCTTCTTATGCTTCTTATTCATGGTATTCTTGCTATTCATCTTATTTTTTTAATTCATCTTATTCTTCTTTTTATTCTTATTCTTTTTATTCTTCTTATTCATTTTATACTTCTTATTATTCTTAGTGTTCTTATTGTTCTTATTCTTCTTTTTCTTCTTTCTCTTCTTTTTCTTTTTCTTCTTCACTTCTTATTATTCTTATTATATTCTTATTCTGCTAATTGTTTTTATTCTTCTTAATTTTTTTCTTGTTATTCATGTTTCACGTTATTCTTCATTTCTTTTTATTCTTCTAATCCTTCTTAATGTTTTTATTCTTATTAATCTTATTATTCTTCTTATTCATCTTTATCTACTTCTTTTTCTAATTCATCTTATTCTTATTATTCCTCTTATTCTTTTTCTTCTTCTTATTATTTTAATTCTTCTTATTTTTCCTATGCTTTTATTATTTTTATTCATTTATTCTCATATTCTTTTTATTCATCTTATTCATCTTATTCATCTTATTCTTCTTATTCTAGTTATTATTCTTATTATTCTTATTATTCTTATCTTATTATTCTTCTTTTTCTTCTTACACATCTTGTTTTTTCTTATTTTTTATATTCTTTATATTCTTT